>JASKGO010005758.1:0-47430 GCA_030556065.1 Holobus sp. GC000080
GGAAACAAAACATCGCAAAAAAACTATTAAAAAAGGTAAATAAAATTAAAATTTCCAAGTTTATTAAATAAAACATTGCTAATTTTAAGCCATGGAATTAACCAAGGAACAAAAGGCATTCCTGGAGAAATGCGAATTGGATTTTTCAGATCGTTACACAGATTCCGATATCGATTTTATGAAAGTGCACATTGCACAAATTCCCAAGCCACCAATAGTGCCAAATTGGCACGTTAGACTCCCATCGGAGAGTTACGATCGATACGATAACAGAGATTACAGAAATTACAACCATAAAAGAAGTTATGAGTCTTCTTATAATGACAATGATAACTGGTCTAAAAGCAGAAGAAGAGACTCCTACAATTACTAATTTTAAGATTATTTTTAATTAATTCATTCTTTATCATTTGTATTCTAAGAAATAATTCATGGTATGATAATTACTAATATTTTTTAATGTAATAAGTCTGAAACTAATAAAAAAAGATGTTTTTTAAGCAAAAAATCCTTTGTTTTAATACAGTTATATATTTTTGACCGGTAATTAACTATATTTTACAACTACCTTAATAAATTTATTTACTTTCAAACTTTTAACATGTGCAATTGAGAATTTATTTGACTTCTTTAAACAAAAGTCCCTCTCTTTAAATTAATTATAATTATTATGACACCAATTTGGAATTTCTAAATTCAGATTCGATTTTTTTCTGGTAACAAAGTAATAAATTTAACTTAAACGTACCATTGTACATAGAAAATAAATAAAAAACCTCCTAAAAATTAATTAGAATTACTCAAACAATAAATACTGAGCAAACAATTGGGGAAAACATGCCATTTTTACTGCTTATTTATAAAACAAAAATCAATTTACAACACCATCGACAGCCATCCTAAAATTAATAATGTGCCACCGATCGGAGCCAACTTATTCAATTTCTGCTCGCCGGTAAATGCGTAATAATAGCAAGGTCCACTGAACAAAATTGTTCCAGCAATGAAAAGTGATCCAGTCTGGGAAAAAAAAAACAATCAATTTTTTCCATTAATTCCTCTAAAAACTTGCAAATAAAGGTGAAAAACTTACAACTTTAGGATTTTTAGTGAGTGGCACTGCTAGCAAGCCCAATGTATGGAAAAAATGAATCTTATTAGCTGAATCGGCCACTGCTTTCAGATCTTCAATCTTATCCTTTGGATACTTCTTGTGGGCACCATAAGCAGCCAAAGAGACGGCCAATGCGCCAGAGACTCCAGCCAATCTTACGTACGGACCCGTATCCTTTGCCAGAATCCACAGCGGTTCAGTTTGCTTGATGATTTGTATGGGAGCAGGACCTTTCGAATTGCCAATAATGGGCTGCAATTTTTTCATTGCAGAGGTTAAGATTTTTGATTTTTAAAGGGAAAAAAATAGTTGTTGCTTACCGACAGCATGTACTTTGTGGCCGACGTTACCCCTTTCGACACGGGGTTGTCGTACACTACATAGTTGATAGTTTCCATGAAACCCATTACAAGTAAATCAATATCTAAAAATTCTGACAGATTTTGCATTGGATGCATTTGTTAAATGGCGAAGCTAAAGAAATTTTAGTTTTTTTTGTGTGTTTAAAATGTGTCTTACTTAGTATTAGAAATTAGAAATTAAGGATCTAGTGTATTAAGCAACTAGGATTTGCACTGGGCGCACTATTAATTGCAATTAATTTGCTTTTGCTCTCTGAAATTCACAAAGCCGATTGGGCCCCGCTCGATTTTCAGATGTTTTTTTCAGACAGATTGCTTTGCTGAGCTAAGGTTTGAAACTCGGTTAATGTAGAGGGCAGGGCTCTCAACTTGTTTGAAGTTTTCAAATTTATTTTGTTTTAATTAATTATTAAATTGTTTTAAGCAGTATTTAAATGTTATAAAACCTTTTAAAAATATCTGAATATTTACTACATTTTATATGTTTAATTGGAGTATTGTTTATTGCTGCGTAATGTGTAAAAATTGATTTCTAAAGAGTGAAGTGTTTCGATGGAAAATAAATTGAGAAATTATTTAATTTAAAACCTTACCTTTTGGTGGAATAATATTTGCATAATCCATGTCTTTTAAAAATACCATTTCTGTGCTATTTCTGATATTTTACAAGAAATTTTAGCTGATTTATCGATGGAAAAAAGAATGATAAAAACCTTTAAAACGTCAAACTTTTCAGAGTTGAAATTTGATTAATAAATTAGTTTAATCAAAAAATAAATTATCAGCAGAATTATATCATCAATCATCCATTAATCAATCAATCAAAATGTAAATTAGCCATTTTTTCTATGTACTTTATTGCTGATTGATTTAATCGTTACTTTTTCAATTTTATCTCTAACAATATGCCCGGCGCCTTCACACCCAAATCCAATTCTTCTATAAAAAAGAAACCTTTAAAAACCCTTTTAAACATTAATTTAAATAAAAAAAATTAACATTTAAATAAACTAGAAAAATGTGCATTTGAAAATTTTAATTCCATTAAAAATCACCACAAATACTATGAAAAGTGCGAACGAATTCATCATTAGGTGGATTATTTGCAGGCACTGCATTGTCTTTTCTGAATTCCGGAGCCGAATTTTCGCAAGGGCATTCGAATAAATCGTCCATAAAGTCCACAGGGTCCTTGAAGTACTTATGGTCGCTGAATTTTTCGAAACAGTCCTCCCCGAAAATTGCCCTGAGCAACAAGACAACGATATTTTTGACGACACCCATTGCGAATAATATTGTAATGATAACAGCGGCGATTCTTGTTCGATAATCCAACACTTGTCTTAATCTGTTATATTCGCTTATCAGTTGTTCCTCTTCTAATTGAGTTTCACTGATTTCCTCTGCATTTTCATCTGCTGTTGCATCTAAATCTGCATCTACTGAAGAATCTTTTTCCTCTTCAAATTCCGTTGAAATTTCCGGTGGTTTCTTTTCGCTGATGCCTTTAGAAGCTTCTGAAGTCGGAACTTTTTTTGTTGCAGTTGGCTTTTTTTCGACGATTTTTGCTGTTGGTTTTTCTTCGGCGACTTTTTTAATTGGTTTTTCTTCGACGATTTTTTTAGTTGGCTTTTCTTCGACGATTTTTTCAATTGGTTTTTCTTCATCGATTTTTTTAGTTGGTTTTTCATCGGAGATTTTTACCATTGGTTTTTCTTCGACGATTTTTTCAATTGGTTTTTCCTCGTCGACTTTTTCAATTGGTTTTTCTTCGTCGAGTTTTTCAATTGGTTTTTCTTCGTCGACTTTTTCAATTGGTTTTTCTTCGTCGACTTTTTCAATTGGATTTTCTTCGTCGACTTTTTCAATTGGTTTTTCTTCATCGACTTTTTCAATTGGTTTTTCTTCGATGATTTTTTCAATTGGTGTTTCATCGATGATGTTTTCAATTGGTTTTTCATCGGAGATTTTTACCATTGGTTTTTCTTCGACGATTTTTTCAATTGGTTTTTCTTCATCGACTTTTTCAATTGGTTTTTCTTCGTCGACTTTTTCAATTGGTTTTTCTTCGTCGACTTTTTCAATTGGTTTTTCATCGAAGATTTTTTCAATTGGTTTTTCATCGGAGATTTTTACCATTGGTTTTTCTTCGACGATTTTTTTAATCGGTTTTTCTTCGACGATTTTTTGAATTGGTTTTTCTTCTTTTGACGTTTCTATTACTTTTTTTGGGACTTCTTCAGCTTTTTCAATAGTTTCAGCATCTTTTATCACTACTTCTTTGGGTTTTGCACGTTTTTTATCATCATGCGGACCTTGTTTGTCCTTTGTTTGAGTCTCCTTTTCCTCCTTCTTTCTGTAAGGTGCTTCTAAATCTCGAATTGTATAGAAAATATCGTCTCTAGTATTACACAAAACGTACACTTCGTTTCTGAGCCTGAATTTATCATTGAGGGCTTGCATGAAATCATTATGAAGTTTTTTATCTCTTTTCGCTGATGCAATGGAGATTTTTTGCTTTTCATTAACCATTGTAATGGCCACATTGCAAAAAATTGCTTTTTTAAGCCATATTACTTTCTACACGCAAAATTTCGAATATTCACACAATGATTTTGAATTTTCTTTAATTTCAATGTCAGTCTCTGCTGCCAATGTTTCGAATTGATAACCTGATTTCGAAATTTCACGTCAAAAGCTAACTTTTCAATGATTTTTCAAGCAATTATAAATAAAAAAATAATATTAGAGGAAAACGAAAGCCATAAAACAGTTTAATAAAATTGCTTTTTGAAAAACAGTTCATTTAACAACATTTCATCGGTATTTTCCCCATGCGATTTCAACGAAGACAATTTTGTGGTTTCCGTTTGCGATTTCTTATCACTCAAAGTTTTTCCATCCGCTGACGAATGCCTGGACCTTTCCAAAAACGTAAAAATTGCTGCAAACTCCCTCAGTTTCTTTTTATAATCACGACATTTGTTTTTATAATAAGAAACAGTTGCTAAAGAATTCTGTAGTTCAACAGCAGACTCATTTAACTTTTTCTTGGCGTCTTCCACTTGCTGATTCAAAATCTTAATGGTAATTTCATGCTGAATGCACATTTTCCTAAAGTTTTCCGATTCTTCTACAACTTTTTGCAGATTTTCCTTTGTTTCGCGTAATTTTTCCTGGTTGTTTTTCACCTCAAGATTTGTCTCTTCAAAATTGCTGCGCACTAGAAGTAATTCGCGTGCTTGCTCTTGATTTTCGAATTTCAGGGCTATTATGTCTCGTTCCAATTCACATTTTGCACTTAAAGTCGTTGCATAATCCGTTAATAATTTCATATTTGGAACTGCTGACTTCAGAGGCAGTTCTTTGAATTCAGCAGCATTATTTTTCATAGTTTCCATCGGGGATTTCCTGCCAATGCTTCTTGCAAACATTTAGCCCATTTATAATTTGCCAATAATCTTTTGACGTTATGAATTTTCAGGTTTTTTCATGCTGAATTTAAGTGTGATTTCAACTGCAAAACCAAATAATTTGAATTTCGCGCTTTTAAATCACGGCAGGAGTTGACTTTGAATTTTCTGCGTTTCTATTGGCTGAGACAGCGGAGGCCATTTTGGAAGTTCCAAACAATAGAATATCGCCAGAAACCTTCTGCCAGAATCTTTCTAAGCTTCATTAGTGCAAAGCACATGAATTGATTAAATTGTAGTTATCAATTATCAGATAAAAGCAGAAAACTAAAGAGTTTCACAATGAGTCGTAATTTGCAAAGGGATCTCGATGAACTGAAGCGCACTTGCCACAGTATACAAAACGAATTGGTAAGTTTTAACAATAGCAAAGCTTAGAAATCCCTAAAATCGAATCAAATTTATTCTTATAGAAACAACAAAAGCAATGTACAGATGAATTGAGTCGCAAGTTAAATGAATTGGTTGCATTTAATTCGATGCGAAGTCAACAGCATGAAACTTATGTAAAACAGCGCAACACTTTGCTACAGCAAAACGTTGCCATTAAATATTCATCGGAACTCGGTAATGACTTGATTAAGGAAATCAGGGAGTTTTATAGGCCGTTAATGATGTCTAAGAATGAACATTCAGCGGAGAAATCTCATATGGAACACATAAGGAAATGTGTGAATGAAAATTCGCTGTTTCTGAAAAGCTCTAAGAGAAACGTGCAGAAAATTACCGATAACAAGATCCCTGAATTCTACACGACAATTAAAAGATTAGCCGATAAAATCGACATAAAAAAAGAGCAATTCCGACTGGAACACGAAGAAAAGTTGCGGAAAATTCAGCAGGCCAAAGACAAGAAGATGGAAATCGCTCGAAAGGTAACATTTGCCATCAACGAGTTTGAAGAACGGGATGCATTGAAGAAACAGTTGGTTTCTAAACAATGGGACTTAAAAGAGAAGCAGAAAGTATTTAACGAAGTACAGGGAACTCTGAAGATGATCTCTTCAAAGGAAAACTTGGAAAGCAGGTAATTTTTAGAATAATTTAAAATTTACTAAATAATTAATAAATTAATAACGCTGGTCTTTGCAGAATTTCCCAGAAGAGAAATGATCTTTCAATCACAGCTAATAAAATAAAACAAATCAAAATCAAGTCGCAAAAATACGACTGCTTAAAAATGAAGTCCGAAAACCAAATAATTAATTCCCTAAAAGGGGGTTTAGTTAACACATTAGGACTTTTAAATAAAATTAAACAAAAACGCGATACATTCAGGACAACGTTCATCCATCACGAGGAAAATTTGCGGAAAATTGAGCAGACAATCGAAGGATTGAAGATAAAACTGAAAGACTACGAGTCTTTCGATCCGACTTTCACGGAAACGCTGAGCAGAACTTTGATTCAGAAAGAGGAAACTTTGAAGAAAATAGAAGAGCAAATGAAAGAGACTGGATCCCACTTGACGAGCCAATTAGGTTCGTTTCAGAAAGAACTCGAAGAGTTAAGAAGCAGATTATCAACAGCAGAAACAAATACAGAGAAGGAACGCAGAAATCACCAAGTGGAAATGAAGGCACTGCAGCAACAATTCGAAGAGCAGTTAACAACCGATACCACCACCTTGGATTCCGCCGTGAAAATGCTGAAGAACGCCGAGAAGCAAATGGAGCTCACCCAGAGCGAAATCAAAATCCTTACGGAGTCCCTAAAGGGTCGACAATTGTCCCAAATGTCTTCCGGTAGCATCAGGAGGACCTCAACGCAAAAGAAGCCTCCAGAATCCAGCGGTCCCGATGACGACGTGGAAAGCTTCGTAAGTTATACTCAACTTTCCTATGATGCTAGTCCCAAACGGGCTAAATTTTAAAATTTCTTTTAAGAAAAATCATTCTAAGAACTTATTTTTAGTTCCGTTTAATGTTAAGAACATTATTAGTTTCATTTGCATTTGCTAATTATTAAAATTGCTAAAGTTTTTAAGGAAATTCTTCAAAATAAACAATAAAATATAAAAATGAAAAGAAAAAACAAGGAATTACTGCAATTTACATTTATTATTTAACTGAATTTCACTTCAATAATCTCAGAGACATGATACATGATTTTTCACATTGAGGATTATCTACAATTGATCCTTGCAACTTTTTTTTTTGCTAACAACATCCACAATATAATAATAGTATTCACTAGAACTTGTTGTATGTATAATAATGTTAATTATAATTACTCACATAATGACTATCCCTATCGTTACTATTGAGTAATTAAATAATTAATAATTAATCGTAATAAATACAGTAATAATAATACAGTTTGTATAGAAGATTAATAATAGTCAGTACTTCACATAATAATAATAATATTAACAAATACGTAAAACTAGTAATTAAAAAAAAAGGGGGGAAAAAGGATTCACTTTTTTCAGTTCGAAGACTATTTGTGTGCTTTCCGTTACTATAATGGAATACGAATTTGGAATTACAGTTGCAAATAATCGCAGCATTTGATTCTCCTTTACTTTTTCCGTCTTTCACCGCTAGTTAGGAATTTCCAAATTGATATGTAGTGTTTCGACAAATTAAATCAACCAATCGGAATGTTAAGAAACTTTTGATTTTCCATAAAATTGCCCAATTAACGTTTAAGTGTTTAAGAAAAGTTTTTAAAGTACCCGCTATTAATAATATTATTTAATATTAATTGACTAACAACAAACTTCTTGTTCCTCTAATACAATATTCAAAGCGATATTAATTACCCAACTTTTTTTTCTTTTTTTCTTCATATTCTTTTTAAAAGCCCATTAGTTTTCGTTTCTAATTTATAAAAACAAATAAAAGAAAAAATTAATAAAATTTAGATTTAGATGAAAGCCACTTTGTAACTTATCATACAAGTAATTAACACAATTAAATGTAAAAATTAAGATCTCTAGGCGAGTAGCATAACTTAAAAAAAGGGGAACAAACGAAAAAACAGAAAAAAACATTACCGGAAAGTCATCTCATTGAATCTCTCGAATTTTTTGTTGGTTTTCACTTTTCGATGATAAAGGAAGGTAGGAAAGGTGACGGAATTTGCAACTTTGTCACACGTTACTGTCGAAGGCTGGGGTTCCGGTGAAGCTAATCGGTTGAGCATTCGAAACTAAATTGGATTTCATTGAAGAGTTAGGTTGAGGATTACCAGGCGCCAAATACGAGTCCGTGGCGGCCGCACTTCGCATTTCCTCCACTGACGCTCTGCAAGAATACATTCATTAATTTCGAATTAATTAAAAAAATTTAAAATAAATTTGGAATTAACCAAATAACAAATACTACTGATTTTTTGTTTGTTTTTTGAGAAACTTATTAAACAATTAGGATTAATCAATTAATAAGCACACAAAAAAACAAAATACATGCTTTGATAATAAATTAATAAATAATAAACAGAGTGATTAGTTTTTTTTTTTAATAATTAACACAGCAATTTTAATTTTTGGTGTCACAGAAAAGTGGTTCATCTCTTTCATGACACTTTTCTGTGTCACCCTGTCGATTAAAAATTAATAAAAATCATTCTGCAAGAATTAGAATAGTAAAAAATAAGAAATTCTGCTTTGACCAAGGGGATCATCTAAACTAGATGCTTTAGAATTACATTCTAAAGACCTAAAGAGTAACAAAAGAGTAACACTACTTTTTGAAGAACTAAATAAAGATCTAGAATCAACTAAAGAAAAAACGGATTTAAGTGATTGATGAAGATTAATACTTTTAGTAAGTAGTGTGAATATTTATGTCGGACGCCAAACATCGGGGTCTTCCATTAGTGTTGTATGATGGTCACTGGCAACGCCACCCATGCCAGTAGGGCTTGTGGCCATTTGAGGAGAGGCCATGGCAGCCATGTCTTCTCTAGAGGCTCTGATAATGATTACACAGACACACAAATGTTAAGTTAATTATGAGCAGCAGTTATTAATAAATTAACAACAAACAGAAAGCATTTTTTATGAACAAAAACAATTAAAAAAATAAAGTAGAAAAGAAATACTTACTTCTTCCCTAGAGACATCATTCCATAAATCACCCCTGTACCAAATATGAGACCACTGCCCAATATGCTGGCTATTCCAGGGTAGATTAATATGGCTGGTACTGCAATGCTATTGCGAAAATCAAAAATTATTTTTAAAAAATGTAAAAAGTTTCTGCAAAGCTTACCAAACATAACCTAAAGCTTTATTCCAATAAGGCCGAGCTTCAATTTTATCACTTAGTCGCTGAACGTGCTCAATGAACATACAACAGCAGGGTGCTTCGCAGGACACCAGTACGAAACCGGCTAAGATTTGCCACATTCCACTTATAACACTGCTTATGTTAATGGTGAGCAGGCCTAGACAGTTGTAGAAGCCCAGCAGGATGGCCACTGCAAAGAACACTTCTTCAGTAGCTGTTCCCGGAGTAATTAATGTACCGGGTGAATAATACTTACGGCCACCGCCAACCGCTCCTAGACCGCGTCCAGCGTATCGCATCCACCATGGGACGTCGTCTTTGGCTGTGGGATCCTGGCCGGGTCTGGCCATAATTTGCGTTATCTTGTCGGCGAACGACTGCAAATATAGAAACAATTAATGATTGCGAGCGATCGTTGGGGTAACGTACCATTTTTGGTCGGGCTTTGTGTTATAATTTGTTGAAACAATTGACGCGGACTGCCACTTTAATGGAAATCCAACTGAGGGGTTGCTGGCTCCGCTCAATCAGCAGCTCTTGACTTTGTCAAAACGCTGTCAGTTTAGGTGCATTGATCGCTTTCAGTTATTATGTAATAATTGCGGATTGTTGCAAATTCTGCTTTATTTGGTATTGTTTTATTGGGAAATGATGTTTTCCAGGTGTTTTTCTTTCAGCTGAAACAATTGCTTTGTTTATTTGAATGTTTTTAGTTTTTAAACTAAGGAGTGCCAACTGAAAAAAATACTGTAAAATGAAAAAGCAAAATGGCTGCTTCTTAAGATAGAAATGTTTAAAATAAATTTTTGTTAATTTCAATGAACGAATCAGGTTTATTTTGTGTTTTATTTTATTTATTAGGTTTTTACAAGTTCTTTTATGTTTATTAGCTGTATGTAAGTATTAATTAGAATTGTTTTGAAGTTTTAAAAGTTTCCTAGTTGGCCAACTTAAGCGGTGCAATTAAAATCCCCAAAAGAAATCAAGAAGCTGGCCCCCCCCTGAAAAACAAAATTTGTTTACTTTGTAATAAATTATAAAGTAACATAGTTTTTAAATTTAAAATTTACTATTAATATCATAATAAATGGCGAAATTTAATTTAAACCACTTGTTGACCTGCGCCTAAAGTTACTCAGCAACTATGTCAAGTTATCTTTACTTAAGTCAGAAGCTCAGAACAGGTTCAGTCTTGTCTCAAACATGATTAAGTAAACTTCTGCTTTACTTTACTGCTATAAATGGAAAGTTTATCGAATTTACGTGCAATATCCTTTTGTGAAAACTATATAATACATAAATACAAAAAACAATTGTGATTGTTCTAAATGGCTTATGTAAATGTAAAGGACTGGTCTGCTGACCAAGTAAATGACTGGCTTAGAGGTAATATAATCTTATTAGGTTTATTATTTGTAATTTGAAGAATAACAATTGCTTTGTAGGTTTGGACAATGCAGTGCTTCCTTATTTCAAAACGTTCCTGAACAATGGAGTGGATGGCCATCAGCTTCTCAATTTACGAGTGGATGATTTGGAGCCACTGGGAGTACACAAACTTGGGCATCAAGAGATTATCCTTCAAGCAGTGCAACAATTAAGACACTTTGTATGTTTTTTTTTTTAATTGTTATTTATTTATTTTTTTTCTAATGTTTTAATGCATTTTTTAGCATTATGAATTAGATACAGAGAATTTGCAACGGTTGGCATTGCACTTGAATTGTGCTGCCAGTTCTTTAAATGCTGAATTGAGGCATTATGATAAAAATGAGAAGAGAGTTAAAACAATAATTTTGGTTGCTGTGCATAATGTTATCACGCATATAAAACCGTTGGCTTGCTGGTTGGGAAGGGCTCCGTTTTCCGGCATTAAAGAGTACAAAGAATTGAAGACAGACCTTTTGCAATTGGGGTTTACGATGGCCACTTATGCCCATCGCGATATTTTCTCCGATGATCCTGTTCAGTCTCTTAGGGAAATCTCTGAGAAGCTTATGAAATTGTCTGAAACTATTTTACAGGTAAAATTTATATTTTATTTTGCTTTATTTTATTTAAATTTTCTTATTTTTTTATATTTTATTTTTCTTTAGCTTCTTTTTAATTTTATTTAAATTTTCTATTGTTTATTTTTGACTTGTTTTGTATTTTAAACTAATTTTTGCATTTTTAGGTGATGGATGACCCAATGATCCTTCAGCCAGCATCATTAGATCTGGCCACTTTGAAGAAAAAAGACCAGGAATGGGGTTTCTATATTGTGCCGAGCAGCGGGGGCGAACACGAAATTGTCAGCATCAAATACGGTTCGCCAGCTCATTTAAGTACAAAAATAGAAGAAGGAGATGAAATTGTTCAGGTATTACACCATAAATAACGTTTTTTTTTATCCATTTAAATGCTATTTTTTAAATAATACAACTGCTGAATTTTCTAGGTGAATTACCAAACGGTCGTCGGTTGGGAAAGGGAAAAAGTGATAATGCTTTTGCAAGAATTGCCGCCGGAAATTGTGTTGACTTTGAAGAAACGTCCGCGCCACACCAAAGTCTACGGACAGATTTACATGAAGCCTTACCGGTTGCCCAGTAAGAAGCGATCGGGGCCGTTTACGCGCTGGAATCAAAACTTGCCGTCACCGCTGTTGCCCATTTTAGATTTCGCGCAATTTCAAATGCCCAAGTAAGTGTTTTCTCTTTTTGCAGTTTTTTTTTTTGGTGCTATTATTGTGCGGCAATTAGGTGCTGCTTTAGGTAATGTAACTTATAATGCAATAACTGAAATAAAAAACACATTAGCAGACCTGTGCCAGCTGTCGCCGAGATCGAAATCGAGACGTCGGAGAGCAGCGAAAGTGAAATCGAGCCCACTATTGATGATCCGCCGCGAAGAGAGTATCCGCCGAAGCCGCTGGCTGTCTTGCAACGACGCAATACCATTGCCGGGATTACTTCCAAAGAACATTTGTCCGTTCCACCGAAACAGGTCTGTTTTTCCATTTGTTTTTATTTTTATTTTTTTCTTTGAAAAAACTATTTTTTAAGTAGTGAAAGAAAGAATAGTAATGGAAAATTATTATTATTATTTTTAACTTGAAAAAGTTTTTTTTTAATTGTATTTGAACTTTGAGTTATGAATGAAACCTTTGTAATGTTGCAACGTACTTTTTTTGCAGTATTGGAGACAATGGAAAAATGCGTCGACGAAAACAATGAGCAGCGCGTTTAATTTGCGCTCCAGCAAAGACGCCGACTCCTTTTTCGGCTTCACGAGATCCACAACTGTGATAGGACTCGGCACAAGTGGCCGAGAAGAAATTAAGAAACCAGTGGTGCGCTTCGAGGAGCAACTTTCTGCTCCCGCGAAAGAACTCGAGCGCACTTTTAGTTACGTGTCGCTCAACAGCTTCAAAGACGACAACAGCATCGAGTACATTGACGAGTCGGAAGACTTGCAAGATCGCAGCAGTATGAAGAACGATGACAGTAAAAATACTACGAAGACATCGTCGAAAATTGATCGCATCATTCAGAAATTCGAAATGAAAGCGGATAATGTCCAAGCGGAACCGAAACCGACTTCGCCGATTTACAGGGCAGAGCAGTGCAAAAACCGCGGGAAATTAGATAAGAGTTTCAGCACCCCGGTGTACGATTTAGGCGACGTGCATTTAAATGAAGTACAGGAAATTGTTGTGCCACCCAGAAGAATCAATCGGGATGCTGCGGAAACGAAAGAAAATTGCACGGGGATTGCTCAGCAGTTGCCAACTGTTACAGAAATTAAAAAGCCGGTGCCGCCGAAACCGCCGCCTAGGACTGTCTTTAATACTGGTCTTGGAGTTGCTTCCGCTGCTGCTACTGTTGCTAATGAAAAGAAAAGTCTTGCGGTTCCAAGTGTTCCAAGTATTAAGACAACAGTAGAGGGTAAAGCAGCAACAACTGCTAGTGATTTCGGTTTGTTGCCCAGCAGTATTCCGCCGCCTATTGTTACCAGGAAGCGCAAGGAAATTGCTGAGATTCCGAAAATAAATTTGCCGAAGAATGATGTCGGTCAGAAACCGCAGAAGAGTTCCTTTGTAACGCGGGCTATCGGTTCCACCAAGGGGAAATCCAAAAAGAAAAATTCTCTTTTGTTAAGTAAGTCAATTTTTCTTTTTTTAAATTTTTTAGCAATTAAAAGCGAGTTTGCGCGTATGACTAAATATTTAAATTTTATTTTTCCTGTGATTCTGAATTTTAATGATTTCTCTAAAACTAATTATTCAATTTTTTTAATTCTTGCATTAATTGATAGCCAATTTCACCCTCTTTAAGTTGAATTTATTGTTGTTTTTTTAAAGATTTAAAATAACTAAAGTTTCTTTTAGAAAAACGAAAAGTAAGCGTAAACGATGTGAGTCCAGGGGAAATGCAAGGATTTCTGTACCAGCGTTTAAGAAGCAAACAAAATCAGAGTATCCATTGGGAAAAGCGGTGGTTTGTTTTAAGTCAAAATGCATTATATGCTTTTAAAACAAACGAATCTACAAAAGCAGAATGTTACATAGCCCTTTCTGGATTTACAGTTACTGAAGCTTTAGAGGTAATCAACAATATTTAGAAATATAAAAAAAAATGTTGGAAAAACTAATTTTAAGTAATTTTTTTCAGGTAAAATCCAGGGATTTTGCTTTCAAAGTATACCATACAGGGACAGCCTTCTATTTCGCGGCAGATAACCGCGAGAATTTAACCACTTGGTTGGAATGCCTTTCCATGGCGACCCTCAACTCAATACCAGGTAAATCTAGCAATAAAACACTTGACGAAATCCAGTATTCGGAAACGGATGACGACTCCGATTCGAATTCGAATCGTTTAAAGAGCAGTACGGAGAAACAAAGCGACGGACCGTTGAATTTTCATTCGTTGAAAAAACTGACGAGCAAAAAGCGGGATTTCTTAAGTGGTAGCACTAGTTTAGATCGCAAACGGTTTTTCAACAAGACCAACAATCAGAAAAGTACCCCAGTTCCTACACCGCAGTATCGTTCTTATAGAAAAATAGCTTCTTCAACCACCATTGGAAATTTCACGTCGCACGTGCCGAATTTCGCCAATAAAATGGAAATTTCGCAAATACAAAGCAAAAACAATGTCAGCGTAGATTCGATTCCTCTCAGTTTACAACATGAATCTTCCGCAGCGAAAGATCAGTCGTTGCGCGGAAGCTCTTTATCGGTTTCCAGCGACCACCACAACGTCACTTATCCGATGCCCAAGAAAAAGAACAAAGCCAGCGATAATTTCGTAACGCTAGCGGAAATAATGATGCGCGAATCGGAAGGGAAACCGGAGGAATTCTTCACGTTTAATTCGCATTCGATTTATCCGGACGTAGTGTACGGGGAAATCCCCGAAAGATTTAATAAATCCACGAAAGGCGAAAGTTCTTGTTTCGGAAAACGTTCGGGTTCCACTAAAAGTAGCAAGCAGGAAGCGAAAAGTAACAATTCCTTGCCGAGAACTAGCGCGAAAACCGATAGTGCGCTCAGTATGAAACTCAGATCGAGTTCTTCGAAGTCTTTGCACAAAGAGAAGTCGTACGAAATGATTTACCGGCCTACGCAAGTGACGGCCGACGTTCAATTTGCTCAAAACAGACTCATAAATGCTGCTGATGGTTCCTATAATTCGAAATCTTCGTCGCCGCGTACTCCGTATTCGGGCAATGCAAGCGGTAACGAGGAAAAGTTTAAGTACGATTCGAAATATGTGTTTGAATTGAATTTAGATGAAATGACGACGGGTGATGCTGAGCGTCAAAGTGGCGGTAAATTGCGCCACTTTTTCCGGAAAGATAAAAAATCTCCGAAGGCGCTCAAAGAAAAAGGTTTTGCTGCTCCTTCTTCTTCTTCTTCTGCTGGTGGTGGTAATGTTAATGTTGCTGTTTGTGCTGCCCCTTCCGCGGAACATTCTTTTTTATTCCAAGAAGGAGCCAGTAGCATTGATTATTCCTCGGTGGCTTTTCCTTCTTCTTACGAACATCACGAATCGTACTCTAGCAGTACGCCGAAATCTTTGAAGACTTTTAAAAATACGTTCCCTAAAATTTAGTGAGATTTTTCTTCTTCTTTTTTTTTTTTAATGAAAATTCTATTGAAATTTTTATGAAATATTTATGCCATGTATTATGACTTCCTTTTAGGGAAAAGTTTATTGTGAAACATTAGCTTTTAAGACTTCAATTCAATGATTTGCTGAATTTTTAATTTAACTAAGATATCTCGAAAACTAATTATTTAATTTTTATAATTCTTGCGCAATTGATGGCTAATTTCAGCATCAAATTTTGCAAGAATTATAAAAATTAGAACAATGGTAAATAGTTTAAAGAAATCTTGAAATTTATTTCAATAATTTAAATTGAATTAATTTTCAGTAAGTCGTAGGAAAAATAAAATTGAAAAAATATTTAAAGTTTTATAAAAGTTTATTTAACATACTTTGTATTATATAAATAAAAATTACAATAATTCCGTAACGTTATGACTCCTATTAGACTTCAAATGCTTCTTTTGCTTTAAAGCAGCAAAATAAGTAAAAAAAAACAATACAAAGAAACTTTTTTCTGCACTTTACAATTAATTTCAATCTTTAAAGCGACGTCCACAACAAAAGAAAACTGTTTGGCGTAAATAAAATCAATAGCAACGAAATAAAAAAGTATGCTGTTACTTATATTGTTATAAACTGTTGAAATAAAACAATACTTGGATGAAAATTCTAGCAAATTTGACAAAATTAGATAAGATAGTACAGAGACAGAACACCTCACACAATTCAAACTATTTCCATATTTTTTCTTTTTTTTTTTGTTATGTTTTGTTTTGTTTTTGTTTCTCTGCAGCCGCAGCAGCCGCGCTAAAAAAGCGCACACTTGATATTAGTCAGTAGTAAAGTAAATAAACATTACTAGCAGTAATTAGTGGTTCAAGTGAAAAACTTTATACGGTGTAGGTGTATTTAGTGACTGAACTGCTCTTGTCTGCCACGTCTCTGTGCACTTGATAGCCGATAGGATCCCGGGTCTTGATGCGTAATCGCTCCTTCAATTTGCGTCCTATCTCAAGCACCGCATCCGCTCGTGAGGCATTAGTTGTCCAAACGCCTGCAAGCAATTTTATTCATTTTAATATTGAATATATAAGAAAACAAAAAAATGAAAGACTAATCAATGTCAGTTACCTATTTTGTCAGCCTTTCCTCTAATGTTCACAACTGCGCCGCAAACATCGTCAGAGTTTTCGAATGCTTCACCAATCAGGCACAGAATCTGTAAAACAAAGAAATGTTTTGAAAAAAACCGCCATAATATTAGTTTTGCAAGTTGCCAAGCAACCGATTGTTTTTAAAAACAAGCTGGAAATGTTTCACTTACAATATCCAACCAAAATCTATCCAAATCATGCGCTCGCTGTTTTCGTTCCAAGCTAATCAACCAACGGCCACCGTTCTTGTTAGCTGTGTCCTCCCACATCGGCTTGATTCCAGCTTTAAACAATGAGTAATCACATCCTTGCTTTAATTCACTCGCTAATTTTATATGATTATATAAACTGCAACAAAAGGTGATCATCAGTTGAGGGAAACTATTAATTAGCATTTTTTTAAGTTTGGTATACCTCCAAAAATCTTCAACTGTCTCAAAAGAGGCAATTTCCTTAAGATTCTTCTCCCACAAATTGGAACGGTCATTTTCGTAGTACCATAGCGTCCATTTGTTCTGCAGCGGGTGCTTTATAGAGAAGTCTATTGGATCCACAACATCCTGTTCTTTATCTTCGGTTTTCTCGTTCTGAAAACCGATGATTGCAAAGATATCAGTGATATACAGTGACAATATGGTTGTTAGTTTTAAATGGAAAAATCAACGGTTGGCAGAGTGCAAAATCAATGGAATTTTGCATGATTAGATTGCCGGAGGCTTGTTTTTGTTAATTAGTGGTAAGTTAGCTGTGTAATTACCTCGTTTTCGATATTATTCATGGACATTTTCAGGAGAGATCGACTGCCCTGTTGCAAAGAACAATGAAGGTTAGGAAAAGGAAGGCGATGCCAACTGTACAGGCGGAATACTCTAAAAGTACTGTGTTAGTAAAGTGGCATACTTTTTAAATTTAATTTTTATTTAGTTTTTGTATTTATTTTTTTTGCTAAAAACCACTTTGAAAAGTATTAAAAGAAACTTCTAAGTAAAGAAATCAATTACATTCAAATGACAGCTAATTATTTCAATTTGACATGTTACTTTTAATTATTAATTAATTAATGGCTATCAATTTATTTCAAAAATTTAAATTTAAACAGTTTTCAATGCAAATTTAACTCCTTTTTTGAATTAAATTACAAGAAGATATCAATTAATTTATATTTAAATTGCCTAAAGGAAAATCGAAAGAATGAGGCAATTATTAAATCGGTCAATAATGAAAACAATGAGCAGAAAGTTATTAATTGAATTGATTGTAACATAATAAATATTTGATCTTACCCACATAATTATGATTTATGATTATAAGACATTAACACTGAAATTCAAACATACACTAATGACAGACGCGAATTTTTTTACTATAGTTTTTCCAGAGCACACTTTTTATACTTAAAAAAAAAAACAAATAAATAAAATGAAAATCATTTGTTGCATTTCAGCTTTTATTAATTTATATTTTTATTAGAAACCTTTAGACTAATAATCCGTTGATAAATAATTTAATTCAAATATTTTAAACCATAATTCATTGAAAATTCCCAAAACACATTTGAAATAACCGCCATAAAGTAGTTTTAATTGTTACTAAGCAACTAAAAATATTTGTGCAGTGACCATATTAACAAACAACTTTTGTTTCCTTATTTTTTGAGTTTTCATCACGTTAATTAATGTAAGTACTTCTTATTTAATTATAAAAATTATCTTTATTTATTAAAATTAAATAATAAATGAAAATTGATAATAGTATTAAATATATTCTAACATTAAATTATTCATCTTCCGAGGACTCCTCTTTCTTCTCCTCTGTCTCTGCAACTTGTTCCTTATAATGTCTATATTCGGGCTTCAACTCCCACATATTCTTATGCGGATTCTTTAAATTGTAGTTGCAGACGTCTTTAAGAATTTCCTTCAGATATGTAATGGGTTGTCGGGTAATTTTCACCAGATCTTTAATGTTGTAATACTGATGCTTTTCAAAAGCAGCAAACAGCATTTCGAGCACTGCATCTTTATCGTCACGAGCCTTCTTTCCTTCGTTCTTCTTCTTTTCCAAATAATCAATCTAAAAATATAAAAAAATTAATAATTTTTTATATAGAAAAAAAATATAGAATACTGACATTGTGTTTGTGATTTGAAACCGGTTTATAGCTTTGCACAATTTTATCCAAATGCTTCACTTGTCTAGCGGGCACTGAAGCTTTCCTTATGGATTCCAACTTTAGTTTCATGTAACAGTTGTCAGCATATGGTCTGCATTCTAATTTTTGAACTATACTGCCTTCAAGAAACAATTTTTCCGTTTCAGGCACAACTGAATCACTTTTAGCAGCTGCAATTAATTTTTCACATTACAATTTAATCATGTAATTACTAATAAGTATATATTTACGAATCATGTGCGAAAACACGCCCAGTGTTTGCTGAGTAACTGTTGAGAAATCCAAGCGATGGTCTTTGGGTATGTTTTCTTCATCAGGTTCATTTAAATTGAGAATTGCTTGAGATAATGTTAGTGATACTTGAGGTTTTTGCCCTTGTGTACTGCAACAATAAATTATTTAAAGGTTTTTTTTGTAAAATTAGGGAAATAAATGAAAATGTTTACTTGGTAATTTTCAATTTGCCAACTTCAGAATCTCCTTGCGACTTTTCCCAGCGATTTGCAATGTATTTCGGTACTTTTACAAGCCACACACCACGGGCTGCACTTGTTAAATCTAAATCTCGATCAATTTGGGACATTTTTCGCTAATTAATTAATTTTTTCTTAATTTTATGATTTTAATGGATTAAGGGGAAACTAACCTTAAATTTAAGTATAGTTTTCTAATGTTGGCAATAATGCAATTTTCCATGATGGCGTCCCCTGAATTTTATTTTAATTAGTTTTTTGTTAAAAAACTGTTTAAAACTTTAATAAAACAGCAATTAAAAATAATTGTTCGGTATAAAATTCAGAAGAAATATATTCCTGTGAAATTGCAATTAATTTCCTGTAGAAAAGCGTTGCAATTTACGGTTTTTAATAGTTACATATTGTTTAAATTTAAAAGAGAAAATTCAAAAAATTAAATATCAAAAACATGTTTTTATTACTCTTGTACCATATAATATACATTATACAAGTCTCACTATTCATAATTTTCTTTAAGCTAAAGTTTCATTCAAATGTATTGCAATTAATAATTAATTAAAACGATTGCCGCTCGATTTTACTATTCATTTAGCAAGTTTTATAAGGTTTTTTTTTGTTTCTTTAAATTTACTAGTTTCAAAGAAAATGTATTCTCATTTGTTTCATCGTTAATATATACAGAGAGAGAGAGATAGAGTATAAGAGTAGCTTAATGATTACAAATAGAATAAGAAAGGGGGAACATTGTTCGGAACCGAAAAAATTCTCAAAAAAAATTACAAATTTTAAACCGAATTAATTTCACATAGGAGAAAATCATACTTAAAATCGAAATTATAAATGCTACAATACTTAAAACATATCTTAAAAAGAGAAACCTTTAAAAGCCTAAAAATTTAGATCGCATCAAACGCGCCAATTTCCGCAAATTACACAAAGAAACGGAAATTAATGTTATTTACATTGATCAAACTGCAATTAATAGTTGCAAAAAAATTAATAAAAAAAAGTAGCATTTAACAAAGCACTTCTTTTTCTGAATTATAAAAGTAGTAGCAGCAGCAATTGTTTAAAAATTTTAAAACGGCATTTTGCCATCTTAAATAATAATAATTTATGATCTTTACGATTTGCCATCTTATTTTCATTCTATTGTTTATTAATCTACAAGAAAGAAAAAAGAAAAAAAAAACTTATAAATGATCGGACAACGAACCAAAGGACAAAAATAATATTTATATATAAATAAACAACAGATTATTAAGAGACACAGCGTTTGAGAGTGAAGAAATCATATTAATTAAGGCGCCTCATTAACCTTACCAATAATACCAATGCGAATATTTGATAGAAGAAGTCAATCAGTGTCGAGTAGTGACAATATTAATTAATTTGCAGTCCTCTCTTTTACCACCACTTTACATTATTATTAATATTTTCTCGTAAATTATATTTATATTTTCTTTTCATGATTTTTTTTTTTTTAGTTTGCTCGTTTGATTTTTATTAGCGCAACAACAGTGCCCTTCTTTGCTTTGCTTTCGGTTCTTTAGTTGTTTAAAAACTGTCCAGTGAGACGATCAATCAATTGTTTTATTATTATACGTATCGCGCCTTTCCATTTATCGCACAAGCTCCACACTTCCTTACATCAGATAAGCTTGCAATTGTTAATAACTATAACAACAATTTAAACGGATGGACCAAGATGTTAAGCGCTCCCGCTTCTTTTTTTCGTTTGTTTGTTTGTTGCAATTTTTGCAATTTGCACACTTTGCAAAGAGAATCGATTTAGAAAAAAAAATAGATGAATTAAAAAATTAAACCGAAAAGAATAGAGAATTCAAAGAAGAAGAAGAAGAAAAAATCATAATAATAAACTTAAGATCGGAATGGTTTCCTCCTTATGCGACATAAGTGTATACCTTCCGGTCTTCGGGCGTTCGCGCCAAGTACTCCCTCTCGATCAGACCCTCTATTCGTTTCTTGATGATGACCGGCGAGGGCAGGAAGCGGCTCTTCAGCTGTTCCGTCACCTCCGTCACGAGGAGATTGTGCGACATACGCTTACGCGACTTCATGATGCGCACGATCGCCGCCTCGATCTCGTGCTTCCGGTCCTCGTCGACCTTGTTGCGCGTTTCGCGACGCTCCGGTTCACTTTCACCTTTCGCCGCCACCGTCTGTATTTTCACGCGATGCAGTTTCGAGGTGAAAGAGTCGTTGACGAGGAACTCGTGCGACGGCTCGATCTCCTTCGTCTTGGGAATCTTGAGGAGGACGCGTTGCGTCGCCTTGCCCATCGCCAACGACTGCATCGCCCTGATTAGATCGCGCTCCGGTATATCGGTCTCGTTCTGGATCTCCTCGTAAGTCAGCTTCTCGTGGTTGTTGAACAGCATCAGGACGACCATCTGGTACGTGGACACCTGGATTATGTGCTTGCGCGGACTCGATTTACTGCTCGAGATACTCGTCGACGACGAACACGCGCCGTCCTTCTCGCTGTCGTCCTTCTTCGGGCCGTAGAACACCGCGTTCAGATCGGCGTTGCCCAATTGCGGCTGCAGCGTCAACTGTCTACCACTATGCTTACCTAAATAAAATCTACGGCACGTAAAGAATTATAAATTAATTATTTTCCGAAAATACTTTCTTTTTAAAGAATAAAAGGGAGCAAAAGTTTGTAGCGACACTTGCCTACGGAAGGATTCAAAGGCCGCCAATGGTGTGGCTGGTATGTGGCACTTGGGCGTCGCACTTTGAGTTGGCCAGAAACCGGTGGTCAGGACGCGCATGAAAAGATCGACGCCGCCCAAATACGTTTCGTTCTTCAGCACGTGCTCCTTGAACTCGTCCATTATGGTATTTGAGACGGTCATATCTTTAAACATTCCCTCCAGTTTCGATGTGAACTGACAACCGCATTCGGTCTACAAAACAAACAAAAACAAAAGCAATTAGTACTTTCGTTTTTTTTTTTTTTTTTTTAAGCAAAACTGAAAAGCCAAAGAAGGGTACCTTCAGCTTAGAGATCATATTCTTTTCCCAATCGTCACTGACCGATTTGTTTAGTAACAGTCGCTTAGCCAAATGCTGTTTGTAATAACGTTCGAACACATCTTTCTCCTGCAGGAATCGGAAGAGGACCATCGACTTGTCCAAGACCATTTCGATGTCCTGTTCGGACATGCCCTTCACGCCCTTCTTGAGCTTGTCGTCGATGAAGAGCGACAGGTATTCCGGACTCTTCGGGTTCAAGTTCAAAAAGTGCTCGAATTCCGATGCGATCGTTTGCTTGAACATTTTGTCGTTCGCAAACGAATGAATTAGGAAGTGATCAAATCTAAAAACAAAGAATAGAAATTAAATTACACAATTCCACAAATTTTATAAAAAAAAAAAACTAAGGAAAAAGGAGAATAGAAGAAATAAAATAAAAAGAGAAAACTTGCCTATCTTTCAAGTCGAGTAAACTCTGAACAAATGTGATAGCATTGGTGGAAGTCTGATGGTCCTCCTTCTGGACCACAGCCTTGCCCTCTTCGCGCAAATAATGCGACACGCAGTCGGCGATCGTCTTCAGGCCGTCGTTGACGCGACTAAACAGTTTATACATGCGAGCCAAGTCCTCCGTCTGCGTGTTCTTCAGCATGTGCACCACGCCGGAATTCTCCATCTCCACTATCGTCTTCATGTGCTTCTTGATGAGCTCCTCTTCGACCACCTCCACTATCCGCGACTCGGTCGACTCGTCCAAATAGTGTTTCGCCCGCTCCGATTCCTCGTTTATGCGCGTCTCCACCTTCTTAATGTACACCGGAGCACTGTTTTCCGCCAAAAACTTTTGACTCTCCACCTATCAAATATCAAACCGGAAACAATTAATAAATAAATAAACAGAAAAAAAATGGTAAGTTTTTTTTTTTAGATGGGTTTTCCTTACTTTATAAAATTCAGCAGACTGTTGTAGGAAAGGCCGCTCAAAGTCTTCCTCATAGATGGTCCTCTTGTTGATGCCGAGCACCATCAGCATTTGACACGCGTTCTTAATGGAAATCCTATCGACCTTCTCGCCTCTTCGCTCCCGCATCACCATGTTCAAAAGGGTGTCTTTGAGGTGATCCCTAATACAGCCGAACCTCACCACCTGATCCCTGAATATGATAAGTCCTAAGTTGTAAACGTTATCTACATCGTTCTGCTGGACGTAGACGCGGTCCATGTACATCAGAATATCCCTGATCATCACCATCGACGTCTGATGGTCCGTCCACGCCTGATTCAGCGTCATTAGAAAGTTATTGTTCAATGATTTTAGCACATCTTCGCGCACCTAAAACATTTTTCATTGTTTTTTCTTTTCTTTTTCCTTTCTTTTTTAATTTTCTTAAAAATTAAACAAAAAAATTCATTACTTTAGTTTCCAAATGTGAAGTGACGACATCTTTCAGTCCTGTATAGAGTCGTTCGCCGTGTTTGTGCAGAACCATAGTGTAGGCATTGCGATAAAGTTCCTCGAAACTTAATCCCGAATTGTTCTTCTTCTGGATCTCCTGGATAGCGTTCTTCAGATGGGCCCATATGTTGTCCACATACTTCTCATCCATAGTCATCTGCAAAAGCCATCAATCAATTGTTACTTCTAACAAAACGTAGCAAAAACAACCAAAAGAAAATTAAAAAAAAAAAACAAAAGTGGAACAAAAAATAGGGAAATAAATTGATCAGGGGTACCGATGAAGGATTTGATATGAGGTCACCCGGTGGGCCCCAACCGGAAAAATGACCGCCACCCCCCGCACTGCCATTGCTTGTACTCATAAAACGTTGCTTGAACATAAAGACAGTTGCATCAATTATTGTTTCTTTTAAACAATCAAAGAAACTCTTGTGGCCTTTACGGCACAAAAAGAATTGCAACAATTACAGCTACCAATTCTGCGCTTGTTTTTTTTTTTTGCTTTTCTCCTGCGTTGAAAATTTTTCTTCTTTATTAAGTGGGAAATTTGTTCTTCAGTGTGGTAAATAAAGAGTGTACTAGAAATTTGGTTTCCAAGCTTCAAAATTTTTGAATTTTTGAAGTTTCAGCGGCTATTATTACTTCAGTTGCCACAGGTTACCGTCACCTTGTTCGCAGCTTGCTATCTATTCGTGGGAAAAACAATTGAAAAGTTGATTTTTTTGCGTCAAAAAAAAGTTGTCAAGTTAAATGACACTTCATAATCGATAATTTTGAATTAATTAATAGATAATTAGCAACGATTATTAAAAAAAAAACAATTATTTATAAATTAAGATAAGCGTTATTAATGCTGCATTTTTTTTTCAGCTGATTTTTTAGCCCTAACATCAGGTGATGAAAGTATTACTCACCGGAAAGGCACGGATTCTCATTCTGCCCTCTTTTTTAGCGATGGGCCCGTTTTTCATCATCTTCGCAGGGAACAGTGGGAATCCCCTAAGTGCGATTGAAACGAAACAAAAACAAAGCCAACGTGTTGCTGCTGCTGCACACCGAGGACAGCAATCCTTTTCCTTGGTACCGACAGCACTCTATGCGCCTTTTGTTTTTTGTTGTTTATGGGGAAACTACAACCGAGTTGCGAACGAAAGCCGATTAGATCGTGTGACAATAATTTCGCTGCTGCCAAGTCCGTGCACAATTATCATATCAATAGACGAGACGGGGCAACGAGAACGGCGAATTTCGTCGGTGGCAAAACGGCCCACATAGCCCGCTGGTGTTCCACGCCAGTATTTCCGTCCGTTCGCTTTTGATTTTATTATTTACACACTCTCTATCTGTGGCGACCAGAAATAAGTCCAGAAGCAGCAGCAGCAGCAGCAGGCACACGGACGACACACTCACTCACGGTCACTTTTACTTGGCTCGCTCGCCACTGCTGCCTAATAATTTTCGCTTGTAATGCTTTTGTTTTACTTTGCATCTAAATGAAACACACTAACAGAGGTGGTTTTTCCTGCAACAGCAGCACTAATTTCCACTGCATTCGCAGCACCGTCTCCAGTTTTATCAATCGCGCACTGCTTCTTTCGGCCACGGAACTCTTCACGTAATGAGAGCCTCTCCGTTCCACATTACAACCACACTTTTAGTAATATCACTCACTTTGTGTGTTAAATTTCCTCTGTGCTGCGCTCAGCAGCTTCAGCTTCAGCTGTTCGACAATCTGTGGCTGTCACTTGACGATGCTCCGTTGTTTCGTTTTCACTAGTTACAGATTTCTTCCTGTATTCAACCGAATTACACTTGTTTTTACTGCTTTTCATGTAATTTTGTTATTGTTTTTTTGTAGTTTTAACAGAACAATTAGTGTGGGTGTCTTAAAATTAATTAAATTAGTTTTTTCAAAAGAAAAGTGCTTTGTAATGTTTTGTTGACATTATAGGCAACTGTACTTACCCAAAAACAAAAGTTGTTTATGTGAAAGTTAACTTTTTGTTAAAACTTTTTTTAAATGTGATTAAAAATTAGAAAAAAAATGTTTAAAAGTTTAAAAATAATCAATGCAATCTACTAAGAAACGAATACTTTAATGACTTTCTAAATGATTCACTCAGATACAGTTATTGGGCTTGTTTCACCATATTTTTCTGGTAAGTTGATTTAAATATTTGAAAAATTATGAAAAAAACAGTGCCTCGCTATCTTTTACGTTCTCCTTTTTGAGTTTTACGCTTCTCCTTCTTTTCTTCTTTTAACTGCTTCTGCTTTTCTCTGCAAAAAATCATTTTATTATTTCATAATTGCAATTTTTTTAAATTGAAAAAAAAGTACCTGTCTTCTTTATCCTTTTCCTTCTTCTTTTGGCTGTCTTGTTTAGCTTGTTCACGTTTTTCCCTCTCTGCTTGAGCCACTGTAGAAGCGTTTGTATTCTTCTGCAGATTTTTAGGATCTTCAGTTACTTCATTCTCCTCTTCATCAGACATTTGACTGTATTGAGATAAAATAGCCTCTCTAATTTTCTTTTCATCTTCAGTATATTCCCTCTGTCGCGAGCATTGCAATGACTGCGTTTCCATTAATTTGGATAGTTTCAAATCAACATCAATTGCTGTTGTTTGGTTGGGAGGAGGTTCTTTCTCTTTGAATTTATTCCACATCTGCACAATTTCCTGGTATACTTCTTCAATGCATTTCTGAAATGCTCATATTTTAATTACCTAGTTTTTTGTTTGGAAAAAGTGCTTACCTGGTCCACTATTTCTCCCAAAATTCCATAAAGTGCTTCATTTTTTTCCTCCACAGTCTCATCGCTGTCCAAGATACCTGTGATGTAATCCCCAAAGATACTTTCATCGGTATTTAAGTCCTTCAGCTTGCCGCTGAGCCAATCTGAGAAGTTTTCAACGGTTATTGTTGCCATTATTTCATTTTTTCCCCTTTATTTTGCTAAAAAAAGCTTTTTAGACCATGTCCTTTAGGGAAATCAAGGACTTGAGTACGTTCTTCGGTCTCTTTCGTTAATTTTATTATCCTTGCGTTTCAGCCAATTAAATTCATTTAAATTGTCTGTGGAAATGTAAGCATTAATTCTATTGGTCGTTTACTTGCGATAATACACGAGTTGCAAATCCTTACTGCATGGATTTATTTTGAGGTTATGAAATTGTGATTGAGATTGAAGTTTGAAGCAGAAATTTTTACTCAGGTAATGAAAATTAATTAATTTATACAATTAAGTATTAATTTAATTAAAAGACAAGTTTATTAAATGTAGTTATCAAAATGGCCCATCCTATTTCTCGTCAAACAGCGGAATATTTCATGAAACTTCATGATGTGGTAAAATCTCCTCAACTGCAATCATTTTACAAGTTAGTTTCTTATTAATGTTATTAATTTATTAAAATATTACTTATTTGTAACTAATTTTTTATTTTTCAGAATATTCGTTTCCCAATCTCTTTCTCAAATTCACACCGAGTTGAAATTCTCCAAAGATGAACACTGTGCAAAGTGTTTAATGAGATTTGATGAAAGTAATTCGAATTATGTGATACTGCCCAAAAGGAAGCATTATAAATTCGTTAAAAAGTGCCAGAAAAAATCAGATCTCACCAAGTTTCAACATAAGTATTTGAAAAACAAAAGTGGTTACTACCACAAAATGGTTTGTTAAGATTTTCTTTTCTTAATCTCATTATTTATTTTTTTTTCTTAATTTTAAAGATTATAAATTGTGGCCATTGTTCTTCTAAGTTCAAAAAGTATATTTCTGATCCCAGCCTGAAAGGCAGTAACAACCATTCAGCAGCACAGCAAAGAAAAGCAAAACAAACAGAAGTTTTAGAAAACAATAACAATACTTCTAATAATAGTAACAATAATCAGTCTAAGAAATCCAAGAAGGGAAAGAATAATGCAGGATTAGATTTTAGCGCTTTAGAAGAGGTAGAAAAAGAATTGCAATTACTTAATTCACGCGGAGTAAAGCGCAAATTAAATGAAATTGAAAATTCGACGAATGAAAATTCAACTGCGAGAAAACCGAAGAATAAAATGTCGAAAGTAGCAGCTAAGGTTGTTCCTGGAACTTCTAAAGCTACTCCAGCCACTTCGAAAGCTTCGAAAAAGCAACAGAAAGCGGCCAATAAATCGGAAACTCGATCAGTAGTGGAAATAAAAAAAGAAGTTGCCGAAATTGAAGAACAAAGGAGAATGCAAGTGGACCTGACGAAAAGGGAGAAGAAAAAACTGAAGCATAAGCTTAACAATTTGGTAAGCAGCATTAAAAGCATTGAAGCTAATAATAAACAAAAGGAAAAAAATAAGTCGGGTCTTCAAAGTTTCTTAGAAACTTTACAACTTTAAAATATCAGTTTTATTTTATGAATCAATTAAATGTTTGATACAATTTCTTTCAATTATTAAAATTAATTAATATAGATATAGATATTTTGCAATAAAATTTTCTAAAAAAAGACAAATTGATTTTTATTTGAATTTATTTTTAAATTTTCAACTGTTTTCTGTGTAAATCCAGTTGCCTGACATATATGTTTACAAATTTAATGTTTAAAAAGTTGCCTAAGTCAAAACTTCAAAAAAACATTTGAAAAACTTCCGATCAGTGATTAACAACTATTAATTTTACAGATAAACTGCACTTTAATTGCATCCGAAGCATCGCAAAAGGACAAAGACGAAGCAGTAGAATTGTGCAATGTGGGAATAGTTAGCCGGCGTACGTATTTAAAAATAAGTGCATCCACAAACGGGAAATTATTGATCCCTCAACGAAAACGTGACGATGACGTCGGATCACGCCACTCTCGCCACTGCGATTCCCGTCCGTTCATTGGTCGCCAGCAAACGACTATCGCACCGCGTGCGTCGTACTTTTCTCATATTATGAAGAGGTACGGTGTGGTGTGATTCAGCTATCCGGGGCAATCGACGAAACTGACGAATAAAACTTCCAAGTGTCCTACGTACACGTACTTACGCAGTACAACAACAATTCGAAGCTAACGAGTTGCTAGTACGTGGTGTTGCCCATTGGAATCGCGCTATCTGCACTCGAAAACAGCCCGAAAATAGGCGGCGATTGTTGCCACAGGAACTCGCCACTTCTTCCTTCCTCTTCGTTAAAAACTCTTTGGGTAAGTGTTTGTTTCTAATCCTCTTTATTCTTTGCATTCTTCGTATTGTTAATTTAAGACGCCGGTTGCTCTCAGTGCGAAATTTTTTGCATTCATTCATTACATTAGTGGCAAGTGCCAAGTGAACCAGGTTTCTAGGTGATTTTTATGGGTTAGTGGAACACTGGTGTAATAGTCCTGAAAGAAAAAAAATAAATAACAGGAACTATTAATTTATAAGCAATTTATATAAATTTTAAATTTAATAATAGACTAGAAAAGAAAGGAAAAGAAAAAAAGAGGTACGACTGTTGTTTCACCATGGTGACCCTTATTTTATTTAAATCGGTTGTTTTTTTTTTTTGGTTGCCATAGTTACCACAGAGTAAAATTCCACAGAGGCCTGATTTTGAATCTTAGAAATTGCAAAATAGAGGTTTCTTCATTCTTTCTCCGAGTGTGTTTGTGTTTAAAAGGTGAATGAACCGTTCCTCCCGAAGAAGTGTCTACCTGCTGTTAAGTCAGCTTAACGAATGAAACCTCATGATTTTTATGCCGGTGTCTGTGTTCGATAGAGGTACCATAAGAAGTCAGTAAGAAGTTACAAAAATTTTTGCATTTAAGTTTCCACTGTTACTCTTGACCTACACAAGGCAAACGTTAGTAAACTCTCTTAAAAAAAAAAAAAAAATAGTAAAATAGAAACTGCGCAGCCAAAATACTCTCTGGTAGTCTATTTTCAGATCGATTTTGTTACATTTAATTTAGACTTGCTTGTGTTTTGTTCATCTAAAAATACCATTCTGCATTTGTTGTAATTCATATTCTAACAAGTAAATAGTCGAAAGTAAATGATTATTAGATGAATAATAATAATTTACGTATTAATTATAATGTATTACGTAAAGTATAGACTGTGGAATAATTAGTGCGATCATCATATGTTTAGTTTTGGCCTTGACTTGGCGTTCTAAATTTTGCTAATTCTTTTGCTACCATTGGAAATTTTAATTTTTATTAATCGTTGATTTTTTTCTGTAAAAAAAATGATTTTTAAAATATATTTTAAGTAAGGAAAAAAAGGAGAAAAGAGTGATTGTTTTTTTCTTTCTTTTTAAATTTAAAATTTGCATTTAATAATTTAATTTTAAATGATTAAAGTTTAAATTTGAACTTATTCAAAGCAAGTTTTGAATTTTATAAATTATATATTTTCTTTTTCTATAGATTTTTTTTTAATTTATTTTAAATGCAAAAAAGAATAGTCAAAAATAATATTTTTACCATGATAGAAGAATCATTTGTAAATTTAAATTTGATTCATTTGAAAAATAATAAAAAATATAAAACAAGAAATCAAATTAAGTTTTAAATTTAAAAAATAATTTAAGGTATAAAAAAGTTTATACAAATAAAAATTTTGTTTACATTTTTGGACATAATACGTGGGAAAAATTTAGCATGAATAATTTACTTGATTTAATTCACTTTTAATTAATTTAACCGTTGATTTTTTGTAAATTCTAACTTTTGATCCAACAACACAATGCAAAATGTTACGTAAATTTTGTTTATTTGACTTCAAATCGATTGTATAAACCATTTCCTATTTGAATTTTTAGTTTCAAAGTCAAATTTTTAGAGCTTTCAATTGTATTAATAAATTGCCATTGTGTTTTTTATGGGTTTAATTTGAAAATAAATCTGTTTGTTTTAATACAATTATAAACAAAAAATAAATTCTAATAAATAATGAATTAAACGTAATAAAATAATAATTGATTGATAAATTGAACTTAGTAACCTTCAATTTTTACTATTAAAGTAATTTTTTTAAATCTCATTTTATCTATTTAAATTAGGTAAGGTTTTTGATTGAAAATTTCGACTTTGATATAATTATTTCAAGTGCTCTGTGCAAAATCGTCAATCATTGATTAAAAGTTTAAATCATTGATTGAAATTTTAAGAATATTAACAGCACGATTTTACTGGATGATTTTCTTATTTAGAATTTAAAAAATTATTTAAAACGGAAATAATTTTTGTAGAAATTCTTAGATTTTTACACGGCTTGTGAATAGTTTTAATTTTTTGCAATAAATTTAAACCTCACAAAGGCATTTTTTTGTCATTAATAAGAAAATAATTTTGCGAATTTTTAAATTTTAACTACATGCCTTTGGGTAATTTTATGATAAGATTTTTTTTTTATCAGAACAAATCAATTTTTTCCATTAATATTTTTATAAAAAAAAAAATTGAATGAAATGTCCTTAGAATATTGTTTTCCTCTTATATATCATTGAATTTTTTAAAAATTTAAATACAATTGTCATTGTTGCTGTTGCTGTATCAGAAAATCAAATTAGCAACTAAAGCAAATTTTACGCAATAAAAAAATAAATAAATAAAAATAAAATAGAAGAAAAATTATATCTAAAGTGTTAAATTCTGAAAAGATAATTAAATTGTGCACTTTGCTGAGTGTTAATTAATGCTTTAACAGTCGCAACGGAATCAAGTTCACGATGATAAGAATGTGCATTCTGAAAACAAGTGATTGTCTTTTGTTTCATAACGAATTGCAATAAATATGTGGAAAATTTCTCCCTGTAATATTTGTATACACTTTTCTTTTCTACTAGTTTACTTTTAATCTCTTTAGTGGTAATAATAAAATTCAATGATCCATCATTTGTAAGACATCCCTTTATTATATAGTATAGGGCCAACAATTATTACAATTAAAACCGTTGTCTGGAGTCTGGACTCAATTCAGAAACCACTTGCATCTAATTCATACAAATAACATAATGAATATAAATAAATTTCCAAGCAGGAAATCTTAAATTAGTTTCGGTTCATTTGAAATAGTTTTTTTTTTTCCATTGGAAAAATGTTATTTGTAGTTTCTTATGTAACAATAAATATTAATTAATTGTATGTAAAGTGTATCGCAAAGTGATTAGTAATTAATTTCGAACGGCAGCGAGCGGCGATAATTATATGAGCGTTATAAAATATGTCTCTCTGTGTGTGTGTTGTGTGTGTATTTTGTTTATAAATATTGATGAAACATTCATTTATTTTATTTACATTTTCTCTTTTTTTTTTTTTTTTTTAATTTCAATTACTTCGATTGTTCCAAGTTCCAAGTACAATCGGTACAGCAATAAATTTATTATACTTTATAACTGGACTTAAAGTTCAAATCGTTAGAAGGCATTGGCTAATTAAAAAAGCGTAAATTTGAAAATTATTAATAATATTTTTTCCATTTTCTCAATTTTCTATTTGCTATATAAATTTAAATAGGAAAATAATGGAAAAATGAAGAAAATAAAGGAAAAAAATGAAGAAAATAAAGAAAAAAATGAAGAAAATAAATAAAAATTGAAAGTAAATTTAAATTTGCCGCCGAAAATTTAGAATGAAGGCGGCCATCATTAAATTTTATATATGGCGCGCTTTTCAAATTTTCAAACTTTCAACAACTGGATTTATTCGTACAGAAAATTAGTAAATGTAAATAATTAATTTAAAAATTTTCCGATAACTTTGGAAGGCGTTATCAAATATAATAACTTGTCCCATGGAGGCTTATGTAAGCTAAAGTTAAACAGTGGTCGGTGTGCATAGTACCTCGTGTACATTTGTACTTTGTCCATCGCACAGCCCACCGAATTATTATTATTGTACAGTACACGTATTGTAAAACAATGAATGTGTCGTCCTGACGCCCTCACTTTTATCGTCAGTCACCTATTATATGCTGCCGATAGTAGAAACAGAAAGGATAAAATGAGTTGCCACTCGAATCAGCAGTTCAGTTTTGCTTTTTAGTTTTCTGTGATTTAAGTGGTTTGTTTTGTGTGGCAATTTTTTTCTTGCTTTTCCCTTTTTTTTAATTGTTTTATAGTATCGTAATTGGAAGTGGCGACAGGTAATAGTTATTAATTGGCATTGAAAAAATAAAAATAAAAATGAAAACGTTCGAATGTTTGTTTCCAAGGACTTTGATTTAATTTTGCCGTTTTTTGCAATTTTTGAAATGGTTTTTATGTACAGAATGATGAGTTTTAGCTGGTTTTTAATTTTTTTTTAAGTTTTGAAAAAAGTTTAATAGTTATTTTTTGTTTTGTTGAAATTACAGTGAGTTTAAGTTGGTAACAACAATAGAAAATTGTAAAGAAAAAAATATGTTTGTTGGAAAACTTATTATAATTTGTGAACTTTGCAATAATCACGATTTTATTGAAGTACTTTTATTAAGTTTTTTTATTTTTTATTTTATTTGAAAGCGATTCATTTCATATCTTTGAAATCTTTATCGATTTTGAAATACTTGTTTTAATTGTTTTTGTGGTTGCAATTATTCTCTCACTTGTAAAAATCAAATGAAAATCCTTTTCTTTGAAATTTGCAAAAATAATAATAAATTTCAATGGATTTTCAGACAGTAAAATGGCAAAAAACAACACAGGAAAAAAATCACTGTTAAAAATTTTATCGAAAATTAATACTAAATTAGTTTTCGCAGAAATATTTATAGTTATTTCAATAGAAACAAACATTTTGTACGAATTTATCCATTATTTTTGTAACAACTAAGTATTTGATTCGAAGTAATCAACAGTAATCATTGATAACAGACACCAGCAATAAGTACTGACTAATCATAATTTCCCGTTGCTCGCTGTACGTTCATTTTCAAACTAAACAATCAGATATGGGAAATTTAAATGACATAATTTTCCATATTACGTTCTTCATTTAATAATACCGATTTAATGTTCGTTTTTGTTTTGTTTTGTTGTTTTGTTTTCAGTAATTTAACTAATGATTTCTCTTCAGTATGAGTCATTTATAGGAAAAGAAGTAAATAAAAAAATTAAATGGTGATGGTTCTATGAATTATTAAAGATGGCGGAGGTATTTAAATGATTTAAGGGTTGTTTCTGTTGTTTATGAATTTATTAACAATTTTTAAAATATTATATTAGTTTTATGTTTTGTGGAATAATAATAATGCGATATTTAATAACAGTATGTAGGATGCCACACTAATATCCTCACACTCTCTCATTTGTGTTGTCTTTGTTTGGATTATTTCAGAGCAATCGTTCGCCAGGATGATTGACGATAAAACGTAAGTGTAGTGCATGTATAGTATATAGGTACTTGATGTACTACTTGTACTTGCATTCGCATTACCGAGTATGCTGCGTTGCGTGAAAGCTCTTCTGTTTTAAAAGCTCAGATCTAGAAATCTAGATGGAAAAATGTATTTTGCTTATGTGCACCTTGGATTATTATTCTTCTTCTTTTTTCTTTCTTTATTTTGCTGATGCTCAGCGTGTACTTTGCTCATTATTAATAATTTTTATTGTTCTTCTTTCCTTTATCTAGACGCTTTTCATAATTCTATACTTAGTATTATCGTTCATTGTTTATTAAAAGGTTTAAAACCTTGTCCATCCATACATTGTATGTGGTGTTTGTTTCTTTTTAATTGTTTTCTTGATGCACTTATGTGTTTAATAGTTATTGTTGATTCTTTTCTTTTTATATAGTTTTTTTTTAAGTTTATAAAAGTTAGTTGAAAATTTGCAAAATCTTCGTTTTCTTATTTTTTTTTTTTGAAATTTAAGTTTCTAAAAAATTAATGTTGGTAATTTTGCTAATTATTTTGTTTATCTAAATATGAAGTATAATTAATGGCTGTTTTAGAGACGATAATTATTATAATTGCTTGAATTTATCGACTTTTTTTATTGCATAAATTAGAAACCCAACAATTTCTTTATTTTCATTTTTTATTTTATAAATTAATATAATTGTTAATTTAAATTTAATTTAAAACTAATTTTTCCAGAGCTTTTACATTGTCATTTTTACTGGATTTTATTACTTTAAAAATTTACTTTTAATTGGGATTTTTTTTACTTAACATTTTTACTGAAAATTGAATTGCTTAGTGTAAAGTTTAAACTTTATTCTTTAACGATAAAAACTGATCAAACAGTATTAATTTACAAAGTAAAGTAGAATTATCGACATCACGAGATAAAAGCGTGTATCTTGATTATTTTTTTAATACTTTATTTTATTTTATTTTATTATTTCCATTAAAGTAAACCTTGTAACAAGAATCCGGTTACATCGACCTTTATAAAAACGAAATGCTTTTTGGACTTTTGCTCTGCGCTCTGCCGATGTATCGGATGCACTTTACATTGATCATTCGAATATCTAGTCATCGCTTTACTCTCTGGACCGCATCCGCATCTCTCTTATCTCTACGAATGACTGTTAAGTCACACCGCAACCACTTGCTAGACAGTATAGGTCTTCTTCGGGTCAGACGGATTCCTTTTTATGATTTATGTAAAGGTTACTAAGTCAGACGCTTCAAATAAAAAAATAATTGAAATTTTCCATTTTTTTGCATTTTTTTTTTACTATAAATTAAATTAATTGAACTTAATAAAAATTAAAAGTATTTAACGGAATTTAATTTAAATTAAAAAATAATTATTTGAAACCGGTCAACTAAACCTTAAACAACTTGAGGAATTTTTATTAAGTAGCTTACCACTTGCTTTAATTTTTGCTTGTTCATTGCGAAACAATTTTTGCATTGTTTCTATAATTTTTCTCCTCTTTGTCAGAAGCAAAAGATATGATTAGTGCATGACTTTTTCAGTTTTCAATTGTTGTTTATTCATAACCAGACACCTAATCATTCATCGAAAAAAAAAAAAAAAGCGACCTATGTATTGCAGGATTACAAATTCCGATAAAGAGCAGACGAATGATTAAAATCATAACTCTAAATAAAAACTATCAATCCAACGGACGCATTGCCAGTTTGCCAGTGGTAGTTGTAGAGCACGTTTTTATTAAGAAACCAAACAGTCCCCCAGTTTTAATTTCATTTTAATTTGATTAATTAATTAATCGCGTTTTTAATTGTTTCTGTGTTCTGTACGTTTTCATCAAGTGTAACTTGCAAAGTAAAAATGTACATAGGGTCTGTATAATTACATAATTTCTTTCTTTTTTGGCACTTTTTACAATTTTGCAAAATGTGCTTTTTGCAAATTTTCGTAATTTGATTTTTTTTTTTTCTAAAAATTTAAAGTTTTTCTAATTGGAAATTTAATTTGCAGAGATATGGATGGATTCGGCATCCAATTGGCCGTCAATGCTTTCAAAGCGATAGCCTTCGTCTACGACATTATCACATTCCCGGTGTACTTGGTCTTGCAGCAGCCATGGAAGAAGAGAGAGCAGTCCAGAAGGCCGAAGGTAAGATATCAGCTTCCATTAGTTTGCTTCTTTTTTTTGGGGGGTCTTGAAGAGTTTAGTAATTTAAAATGAAAACAATTCACATACAGAACACGTGAATTTTCAAATTTTAACGGTTTTTGTTATGTTTTTTTTTCTCTCTGTAATTTTGTAATGTTGCTGATAATATTTTTGTCTGTCTTGTCTGCCCATTTGTTTGTCTTGTTTGATTTTTTTTTTTATTTTTTAAGTTGAATTAACTTTATGGCAATATTCCCTGTATTTTTTTTTATCTTTTCTTTTTTGTTTTTAATTTAATTGTTCCTATTTGATTTTATTTCTGACCCATTTAGGCTATAATTGTGGCCATCGAAACAGGCGACAAACGTTCCGATGTAAAGCTAGATATTAATGGAACGGATATTACTAAAATTCAAAGAATCGATAAGGTATATTATCATCAGTTTTCCTGATTCTGGTTTATTGCTACGAATAGTTGATTGATTGATTGATTTTAATTACGGGAAAAGGTTTAAAGGGATTTAATGACTTCTTTATTGTTGCCTACTATTACTTCTACTACTATTACTATTATCATGAGCAAATTAGAACAGGGATTATAGAATGGGATTTAATAATATGCACCGCAATATTTTCTTCTTTCTACTTCCACCACTGCTGCTACTGCTGCATCTACCCCTAGGGCCATAGAGATAAATTAAACATTAACAGTTGTTGCGTGAAGAAGACATCCAACATTTCCAGCGAAATAATCGATTGTACTAATGATGGGAAACCATTACTGTAACTACTAATGACTAATAAGTAATTAATAACAAAACGCATGAGTATTAAAAAAAAAATGTAATAATAGTATAATAATTATTGATTATCGTTGGTGGACAAAAAAGCAAATATTTAGAGAATTTAAAATTCACAAATTAACTGTTGATGGAGCTCGAGGACTGATTGCCGATACTTTTTTTAGGCGATCAAAGTGTCGGACACGGCTAGAAGCATCACCTGGAGGTCCCTGGACACTCCGCAAGCTGTCCACATCGAGATTGTCCGCGAAAACATTAACACGATGGCCGCTATGATGGAACACGTGGGCCGCAAATTTGCAAATAAGAGGTGCTTGGGTACGAGGGAAATCAAAGGCGAAGAGGATGAGAAGCAACCCAACGGAAGAGTCTTCAAAAAGGTACGTTTTAACCTTTATTTCATTTATTTTTTTAAATTTTTTTGATTGTTTTTTTTATCATTATATGTAACATTATTTATTTTAAAATTTTCCATTTTTTAAATGATTTTTTATAATTAATTTCCTCAATTCATCATAAGAAATATCAAAAAAGTAAATTAAGTATTTCATAAGTTATCAATTAAAAAGTTAAATTAATATAATATATTTAAGTAGTTGGTTAAATTACCTTTTAAATGATATTAAATTTGTTGCTCTAAGTCAATTAGTTCAATTGTTATTAATTATTTTCTGAACGTTCGTTATTGGATGTTTTACCGGTCTCGATCGCGAGGTTTCTGCTGCCTGCGTCATAACGTTATCAGGCGGCGTTACCGGTCTCACCGTTGTACGTAGTAGTGCACTCAACCTGGCGCAAACATCAACAGCGCAACGTTAGCAACTAGCGCGACCGCACTATAAGCAGGGCGCGTCGAGCTATTATAGAGACCGAGTGCTGGCGATTCTAACGTTAGCGCGTAACGTACTTGTCGGCAGTCATTACTACAGGCATAAATAATTATTAAAAAACGAAAAGGAAAATTACTAGTAATTAATTAAATGGCCGGTTAAATTATCTTTTCAATAAAAATAAAATTGTTCCTCAAGCTTAATTACTTCCAAAGTAATTAATTATTTTTTGATCGTTCTTCATTGGATTGTTTGCAACAAAAAGTTATCTTTGTAATTTGTTTATAGAATCTAAATTAATAATCCGATCTTAATATTTTTTTCACTACATTTTTGAGAAATTAAATTGAATTTTTATAATAATTTTATTTAATAAAAATCTTTTTTTTTTGCAGTACATAATGGGAAATTACAATTGGAAAACTTATGCTGAAGTAAACACGCTGTCCTCGCACTTCGGAATGGGTCTTAGAGAATTGGGCAACGAACCCAAGCAAAACGTGGTCATTTTTGCCGAAACCAGAGAGGAATGGATGGTGGCTGCCCATGGATTGTTCAAGCAAAACATTCCTGGTAAGTTTTCAAATTAAATTTTTAAAATTTGTATTACTTGAAGCTTTTTTTTTTAATTTTTGATTTATTTACTTGTAAAAAATACTAAACCGTTTTGTTTTCTTCAAATTTATTCAGTTGTTACTATTTATGCGACGCTCGGAGACGAAGCTATAGCGCACGGAATCAACGAAACGGAAGTGACCACAGTAATCACCAGCTACGACCTGATGCCTAAATTCAAGAACATCCTCAGCATGACTCCGAAAGTCAATACGCTCATCTACATGGAAGATCAGCTGAAGAAACTCGATCATTCTGATTACAAGCGCGACGATCGTCAATTGCGCGTCATCAAGTATTCGGAAGTTATCGAGATGGGTTCCAAATCTAAAATTGGTAAGTATTTTTTTGATTTTTTGCAACATTGTTTTAATTACATTGTTTTTTTTTTTTAGTTTTAATTTTTCATTCATTTTGTGGCATTATTTTAATTTGCGTTTTGCTTTATAGGAAACTGCTTGCCTGGACCTTCAGATGCAGCCATCATAATGTACACTAGTGGATCCACCGGAGTGCCCAAAGGGGTCATCATTTTACATTCGAATTTGTTGACCACCGTGAAGGCATTCTGCGATAACACCTACATTTACGCTGATGATTGCCTCATTGGTTACCTTCCGCTTGCACACGTCTTCGAACTGTTGGTGGAGAGCGTCTGCTTATGCGCCGGCGTTTCCATCGGTTACTCCAGTGCTTTGACCATGATCGATAGCTCCAGTAAAATCAAGAAAGGTACCAAAGGGGATGCTTCCGTTCTCAGGCCGACAGTTATGACTGGTGTACCGGTAAGTTTACTTTTTTTTTTACTTGTTTATTTTTTCCTTCTGAATTTAGTTAACTTTTAATTTACTTCTTAATTTGTTTCTAATTTTGTAAATTAGGAAAAGTTTTTCTAACTGTGGGGAATTAAAAATAAATATATTTTTTTTTTGTAGCTGATTTTGGATAGAATCACCAAAAACATCAACGAAAAAGTGTCGAAGGGATCAGCCATGTCGAAAGTATTGTTTAAATTTGCCTACGAGTACAAACAGCAGTGGACCCGACGCGGATACGCCACTCCTTTGATTGATAAGTAAGTTTCATTTAATTTTATTCATAATTTAAAATTCATTTTGCTTATTTTATCAAGTTTTATAAAAAAATTAAAAACATAAATTATTTGAATTGTGGCTAATAATTGATTGATTTTTCAGAGTAATCTTTAGCAAAGTGACCGCTTTGTTGGGCGGCCGCGTGCGCCTCATTTTGAGTGGCGGCGCGCCGTTATCTCCCGATACCCACGAACAAATCCAACTGTGCTTGTGCCTCAGGATCAAACAAGGATACGGACTGACGGAAACTACATCGTGTGCAACCATCATGGACAGTACGTATAATTTTTCAATTTCTTTATTTTTTTGCTAACTTAATTTTGTTTTTTTCTGATTTATAAATTGTGTTTTTCTGGTTTTTGAAATTATGTTTTTGCTAATTTATAAATTAAGTTTTTACAAATTTAAAAATCCTGTTTTTCTAAATGAAAACAAAAAATTGTTTTTTTCAAAGAGAATTTGAAAATTTTGCTGTTATTAATGAAAAAATTGTGTTATTGCAGCTCACGACATGGTGTTCGGTCGCGTGGGTCACACAACAACAGCCTGCGACTTTAAATTGGTGAATTGGGAAGAGGGCAATTACCGCGTCAGCGATAAGCCGTATCCGCGCGGCGAAATAGTGATCGGCGGCGACAACATCAGTCCCGGCTACTACAAATTGCCCGACAAGAGCAAGGAGGACTTCGTCTACGCGGACGGCAAGCCGTGGTTCAAGACGGGCGACATTGCCGAGGTGCACGAGGATGGCGTGGTGAAAATCATCGACCGCAAGAAGGACTTGGTCAAGTTGCAGGCGGGCGAGTACGTGTCGCTGGGAAAAGTCGAGGCCGAATTGAAGACTTGCCCGTACGTGGACAACATCTGCGTGTACGGCGACTCGAGTAAACAGTATTGCGTGGCCCTGGTCGTGCCCAACCAGAACATGATGAACGAGCTGGCCGCGAAATTGAGCCTGAAGGAGAAGTCGTTCGAGGAGCTGTGCACGAATCGCGATATCGAGAAGGCGATCCTCAACGAGATCGCCGAGCACGGCAAGAAATGCAAACTGGCGAAATTCGAAATCCCGGCCGACCTGAAGTTGGTGAAGGAAGTGTGGTCGCCCGATATGGGTCTCGTAACGGCCGCCTTCAAGCTGAAGAGGAAGGACATTCAGGAGCGCTACCAGCACGAAATTAACAGAATGTACGCCTCTTGAAAATGGGCAAACTTTTATAGTTAAGTGTGTGATATTTTCGTACATTTTAAAGTCTACAAAACAAAAACAAACAAACAAACAAAAAATATAAAAAAAACTTTTTTAAGTAACAAGAAACGGTAAGTCGGCAACGAGAACGGTTTGTTGCTCTACTTGTGTGTGGTTCCAATAATTGCGAGTTGCAAGTGACTCGTCTTAATTAATAACTACTACAATTACTATTACTATACTCTAGAGCTTTCCTAGTTTTCATTTTCGTCATTATTATTATCATCATAATCATCCTTATTCGTTAGAAATGTATTATTACTCACTGGCATTTACATCGGGGACTATTTAAATATTTTTAAAAGTAGGGTTTTCCACAAGAGAAATGATTTTGTAATCATTTGGAAAACTGGCGGTACAATAATTACGGCACCAAAAATAATTACGCCCACATATAAAATTTACATTGTAATTTTTTAATTTTTAATTTGGAAATTTCCATTTGGGCCGCTGTTTTTTGTTTTTTTCGTTTTTGTTTATATATATTTTTTTTATAATGAGAAGTGAAATATTTTTAAGACTGTATTTAATGTAAATAATGTTCATCGTTAGTCACGTTTATATAATTAATTATTTGATAGTTAATTGCTCTTATTATTATTATTAATATTATATAGACTTATTATTACTTTTTATACGTGTCAATGAGAAAGTTTATGTTGTTGTATCACGCATCACATGTTTATATTGAATAAGTTGCATCTTTCAATTGATTTGATCGATTTTTTCCCTTGATAGAGCAGTTTTACGGTGGCTTTTGTTTTATCATTCAGTGTGCAATAGCTTTAAGTATTGTCCACGTTATATTTCAATAATAGGGATTATTAATAAAAAATATTTTATCAATTATTAAATTTTCTAGTTTTGTTTTGTGTTTCCTTTAAATAAAAGTTTTGCAGACGTTTTTGCTGTGTTTTGATTTTAGTTTTGGAGATGTTTATAAAGCAACGTCTTGCTGAAGAGGTACTTTTTTTTTTTTAGTAATTATGATTTAATTTGAATTATTGGAATCATTAATTGCGAAAATTGTAATTAAAAAATAATTGACGGTTGTATTTTAAAATTTGAATCAGAATGTAAACAAAACAATTGAAGACTTTTAAAAAGTTTGTTTTAGTGACTAGTTTAGCTTAAACAATTGCTTTTTTTTAATTAATTAAGTAACTTACTTCGTTTTTAACCAAAAGTAATAATTCTTTTGCCCTAGGTACCTTATATGTTTATTTTTTAGCGATTTTTTTGGAGCGCACTTTTAGGGTGTTGTTTCAAAACATTTAAATTACTGAAATTAACAAAAACTACAAATATTATGTTTAAAACCATTAGATAATTGTATGTTTAATAACTTATTAACTAATTTAGTTGCCATGGAAGTTTATAAACTGAAAAATGATGATTATTATCAAAAATCAAAAGTTTAAATTTGAAACATAAAATGTCACCGGTTCTTACAAGCAATGCAATTCGAATTTATTCGCTTTTTTTATTGAATAATTGAATAGAAAATGAGCGAAAAGTTAACGAGCTTCTTGGTGTTTGTTTTACAATTTGTGGCCTCATTTTACGACATTGTTACATTGCCAATTTACTTCTTTTGGCAAAAACCGTGGCAAGCAAGGCAAAATTCCTGGAAACCCAAAGTAAGTTTTCTATTTTTTCCAATTTTAAATATTTTAATTGAACAATCTCGAATAAAATAATACACTTTAGACAAATTAATTAATTGTGATTTATTTGTAGGGTGTTTTAATTGCAAAGGATGACAATACAGTAACTTATAGAACAACGCAATGTGCGGAAAAAGTCCATTTGGAATTAATTAGGGAAAACATAACTACGATGGCTGAAATGTTAGTTTATTATTCGAGAAAATATGCTGCGAAACGCTGTTTAGGCACCAGGGAAATACTGGATGAATATGAAGAAGTTCAAACAAATGGAAAAGTTTTTATTAAAGTAAATTTTATTTCTCTATTTTTATTTTGTTTATTTCTATTGATTATTAAATTTTTAATAGTGATTTTATTATTTAGAATCATTTAGGAGATTACATTTGGAAAACATACGCGCAAGTAAACGTTTTATCGGCCAATTTTGGAATGGGAATGCGCGAATTAGGTGTTAAAAGCGGTCAAAACGTGGCCATTTTTGCCGAAACTAGATCGGAATGGATGATAGCTGCTCATGGATTATTCAAACAAAATATGCCAAGTCTTTTTAACTTTTTTTTCAATTTTATTTTACCTTATTAATTAACTAAATATAATTGCAGTTGTAACTGTTTATGCCAACTTAGGGGACGACGGAATTGTCCACGCTTTAAACGAAACAAAAGTGAAAGCGATCATTACGAGTTACCAACTTTTGGAGAAATTCAATTACATCTTGACGCAGGTGCCTTTATTAGACACCATCATTTACATAGAGAACCAATTGATGCGCAGTGTGGAACCGACAAAATTGAACGGTTCGAAATTGCGAGTTTTGAAGTTTTCCGATGTTTTGAAATTAGGATCAATCTCTTCAATAGGTACTGCGTTTTTTTTTTTAAATCAATCATTTCATATTATTACTTTTTACTAAATTGCTAAACTCATTTTTCATTAAAAAATAAACTAATAAACTAATAAAATATTGCAGGTAATAATTTTCCAAGTGCTAGAAGTACGGCAATCATAATGTACACAAGTGGATCGACCGGAAGTCCGAAAGGAGTCATTCTGTCGCATTCGAATTTGGTGGCTTCCTTGAGGGGCTTCAGCGATGCGGCCCATTCGTTTGCCTTGTCCGAACAGGACGTCTTAATTGGTTTCCTGCCATTGGCTCACGTTTTCGAGCTGATTGTGGAAAGTGTTTGCTTGTGTTCGGGAATTGCCATTGGATATTCCAGTGCCTATACCATGATTGATTCTTCCACGAAAATCAAACAGGGAACGAGAGGAGATGCGCCTGTTTTACAGCCGACTATCATGACTGCTGTTCCAGTATACTTTTATTTAATTTTTTTTTTAACTTTTTATATAATTTTTTTTTTCTTTTTTGTTTTGTTTTTTGATTTAGTTGATTTTGGATAGGATTTCCAAAGGGATTCAGGAGAAAGTTTCAAAGAAAAATATATTTGCAAGAGTTTTGTTTCGCTTTTCCTATGAGTACAAAAGGTACTGGTGGAATAAAGGATATGATACTCCAATTATTAACAGGTATTTTCTTTTTTATTTAATAATTTTTGTAATGAAATTAGTTATGGTTGATTTTTTTTACTTTTGATAAGTTTTTAATTGGCTTCTATACTTTTCATTGAGTTTTTTTTATTAATTTAGTATTTGTAGTGGTTTTTTATTACTTTGAATAAGTTTTTAAATGTTTTTTTAAATATTTTTCAAATGTTTTTGTTGTTAATTTACATGCTAGGATTATTTTATATTACTTTTAATTAGTTTTGGATTGTTTTTTAAACTTTTCATTGGTTTTCAATAATTAATTTATCACTTAGGTTTGTTTTATATTAATTTTAAATAGTTTTGAATTGTTTTTTATACTTTTCAATTGCTTTTCATAATTAATTTATTAGTTAGGGTTGTTTTTTACCACTTCTAATTCGTTTTGAATTGTTTTTTTAATATTATCATTTAGTTTTTATAAGTAATTTATTAGTTTGGGTTATTTTTTATCACTTTTAATTAGTTTTGGACTATTTTTAATATTTTTCATTGTGCTTTTGTAATTAATTAATTTGTTAGGGTAGTTTTATTCTACTTTTAATTAGTTTTGAATAGTCATTTTAAAATTTTCATTGAGTTTTTACAACTAATTTATTAGTTGGGTTTGTTTTTTATTACTTTCAATTAGTTTTAACTTGTTTTTATTGTTTTTCTTTGCTTTTCAATAATTAATTTATAAATTAGGATCGTTTTTGGTTACTTTTAATAAGTTTCGAATAGTTTTTGATATTTTATATTACTTTTAATAACTTTTGAATGGTTTTCTGTAGTTTTAGTCGAGTTTTTGTAATTAATTAATTTGTTAGGGCAGTTTTACATTACTTTTAATCAGTTTTCGAGTGTTTTCTGTAGTTTTTTTTATTAATTTAGTATTTATTATGGGTTTTTATTACTTTGAATAAGTTTTTAATTGATTTTTAAATATTTTTCTAATGTTTTTATAGTTTATTTATTTGCTAGGGTTATTTTATATTACTTTTAATTAGTTTTGGATTGTTTTTTATACTTTTCATTGGTTTTCAATAATAAATTTATTAGTTAGGTTTGTTTTATATTAATTTTAAATAGTTTTGCATTATTTTTTATACTTTTCAAATGTTTTTGCAATTAATTTATTAGTTAGGGTTGTTTTCGATTACTTTTAATTAGTTTTGAATTGCTTTTTAATATTATCATTTAGGTTTTTTTAAATAATTTATTAGTTTGGGTTGTTTTTTATTACTTTCAATTAGTTTTGGATTGATTTTAATATTTTTCATTGTGTTTTTGCAATTAATTAATTTGTTAGGGTAGTTTCATACTACTTTTAATTAGTTTTGAATAGTCTTTTTAAAATTTTCATTGAGTTTTTGCAAGTAATTTTTTAGTTGGGCTTTTTTTTTATTAACAAATTATTACTTTCAATTAGTTTTAAATTGTTTTAAATGTTTTTCTTTACTTTTCAATAATTAATTTATAAATTAGGATCGTTTTTGGTTACTTTTAATAAGTTTTGAATAGTCTTTTTAAAATTTTCACTGAGTTTTTGTAGCTAATTTACCCGCTAGGGTGATTTTATATTACTTTTAATAACTTTTGAATGGTTTTCTGTATTTTTAGTTGAATTTTTGTAATTAATTAATTTGTTAGGGCAGTTTTATATGACTTTTAATTAGTTTTCCATTGTTTTCTGTATTTTTCATTGAGTTTTCGCAATTAATTTATTTGCTAGAGCTATTTTATATTACTTTTACTAAGTTTTGAATTGTTTTAAATATTTTTCATTGCTTTTCAATGATTAATTTGTAAATTTGGATTGTTTTTTTATTACTATGAAAAGTTTTGAATAGATTTCTATATTTTTCATTGATTTTTTGCAATTAATTGAAAAAACCTAAAATGTAAAATAATTTCAGAGTAATTTTCGGAAAAGTAACGGAAATCCTCGGTGGTAAACTGCGCTTGATCCTTTCGGGAGGCGCTCCGTTAGCGCCCGAGACCCACGAAAGGATTCAACTCTGTCTCTGCGCCAACGTAATCCAGGGATACGGACTCACGGAGTCCACATCCTGCGCCACCGTGATGGACCGCAGCGACCGGACATTCGGAAGAGTCGGAGGACCGACCACCGTTTGCGATATCCGCTTGCAGAGTTGCGAGGACGATGGCTACACCATCGATAACAAGCCGATTCCCTGCGGGGAAATTCTAGTGGGCGGTAACAATATAAGCAGGGGATACTACGCCCTCGGTGACAAAACCAAGGAGGACTTCTTCGTGGACGAAGCGGGCATCCGGTGGTTTCGTACGGGCGACATAGGACAGATGCACGACGATGGCGTCCTGCAAATCATCGACCGCAAAAAGGATTTGCTGAAGATGCAAGCCGGCGAATACATTTCCCTCGGTAAAATCGAAATGGAAATGAAACTCTGCAAACTGGTGGACAACATTTGCATTTATGGCGAGCCGCACGAAGACCGATGCGTTGCGTTGGTGGTGCCCAACGAAGAGCAATTAATCCGATTCGCTCGCGATTTGAATGTGACGGAGGAGTTTCCGGAAGTGTGCGACAATGCTAACGTTAAGGAACATTTTCTGAAAGTACTCATTGAACATGGACAGAAAAGTACGTTATTTTTTGTTTGTTTTTATTTTTATTTATTTTTGTATTTGCATTATTTATTTATTTTTTAATCTTTAATTGAAAAAAAAAAACTTATTAGGGAAACTGCAGCGATTTGAATTACCGGTTGATATAAAAATTTGCAAGGATTTATGGACTCCGGATAATAATTTAGTAACGGCCGCTTTTAAAATTCGACGCAAGCAAATCAAAGAGTTTTACCAGATGGACATTGATCGGATGTATGGTACTGTTGGTAAAAATGGGTAAAAGTAACGCGCAATTTAGATAATTTAGTAATATTTAATTTAACTTTAGTTTTAACGTTTTTTTCTTTATTATTATTTATTTTTTGTGATATTAATAATAATTAAATCGCTTTGTACGTTTTTCGGTTGTTTTTTAATTTGCTCTAATGGTAATTAATTAATTAACGTAAACATTCTTTTCGCGGATTCGCCAAAAGAAATACATTGTGACTGTGAGTGAGTTGGTGAATACTGAATAAATGGTATTTGCATAGGTTTAAATGGGGAAAAATTTTCGATTTCCGTTGGAAGGTTTACCATTGTGTAAAAAATGGTAATTTTGAGTAATCGATTTCTGAAAGATGGTTACCATTGGATAAAAATGGTAATAATGGGTAATTACATTGGTTTAAATGGGATTTTTTTGTCGATTTCAGAAAGATGGTTACCATTGGATAAAAATGGTAATAAAGGGTAATTACATTGGTTTAAATGGGATTTTTTTGTCGATTTCTGAAAGATGGTTACCATTGGATAAAAATGGTAATAACGGGTATTTGCATTGTTTTAAACGGCATTTCCATGCAAATTTCTTTTTGATTAATAAATGTGGGCCGATCCCGGCGGCACTGCAATGCCGGGCCAACCCGTGATGAGAGTGGAGCAAGCCCCTAACTCTCATCCAGATCCAAAAATCAGTTTAACAAACTGGACCCGCATGCGGGTCGTACCAGATGTTAAGCTGATAAGAACAGAT
>JASKGO010005761.1:0-16095 GCA_030556065.1 Holobus sp. GC000080
CTAGAAATTTAGTTTGTTAACTAATAACAAAGTTATGGGCGTTTAAAAAAAATGCAATTTTTGACAGCTGTCCTGGAACCCTGGCTGACCTTCATCCTGGCTAACTTCATGAAACCGGTACGTAGCAGGATAGTCGAACAGATGGAAAGCAGATAGCAGCGCCTTCAGCCAAAAAGAAATATATAACGCAGGACGCAGGCAGGTTCGCATTCGCAGTTACAGTGAAAGAAAGAAGCGTGGAGTGAAAAATCATGGAAATACCTCAGCAAAATATGCCGGAAAATGGCAAGTTTGTTGATGAGAAGATGGCCAAACGTGTTGAAAACCTCAGTGGCCAAACTGGCTTACAAGAAGACTTTGATATTATTCAATACATGCCCTTTATAATTGCATTTCTCTTCTTATTTATCACCATAGGTAAAGCATAGGTGTGAAGTTTACAAAAGTTGACAAAATTTAGTTTCTTGCTTTTTTAGCACTTTTTAAAATTAAGCAAAGACGAGAAAAGAAACGAGGAATCCTTTTAACTGGACTGTGTGATAGTGGTAAAACACTCTTATTTGCTAGGCTAATTCATCAGAAATATGTCCTTACTCAAACTTCCATAAAAGAAAATTCTGAAAAATACTTACATCAAGGGGTAAGTGATTGATGAAAGCTAAGAAGAATTAATTCTCATTGCTTAATCATTACCATTTTTAGGAATATGTTAATATCATTGACATTCCTGGTCATGAACGACTGAGGAACCAATTTTTGGGAGAATATAAAGCTCAGTCAAAAGCTATTGTTTATGTTGTTGACTCGCAGTCTGTTGGAAAGGATATAAGAGATGTGGCTGAATATCTATATAACATTCTGATAGACAGGACAGTAGTAAATTGTGTGAAAAATGTTTTGATTGCCTGCAATAAACAAGATCAACCCTTGAGCAAAAATTCCAATGCCATCAAGATTATGTTGGAGAAGGAAATGTAAGTTATTTCTTTCATTTTTAATCATGCTTAAAGCAAAAGTATACAAAAGAAAACTTGTGTTGATTACTCACCTGTTACCTCTAAACTTTTGATTGTCCAAATACCCTTTAAAAGAAAATCATAAGAAGTCATTAATATTAAGTAATGTTTTTGGTTTTTTTCAGAAACACTTTACGAATAACACAAAGCAACCAATTAAAGTATGTAGATTCAAGTGACTCAAATGATGGTGCAATTTTCGGAGATCTTGACAAACCATTCAGTTTTTCTTCAATTCACCATTGCAAAGTGGATTTCGTCGATTGCTATGCCACCGATAAAGAGAAAAATTTTGATATCGCTGCAGTGAAAAATTGGATCGAAAGATTAATATAATTCCGGGTTTCATTTGTTCGGTATTAAAAATTTAACTATGAAAACCATAAGCACAATGTATTTATCCAGTTGTCATTCATTCTGACTTGTATTGGCATATTTTTTAAATAATAAATTTTTGTGTCTTGAAAATCACCAAATTAATTATGTATTTCTTGAAAAAAGTTGCGTCTAAGTTTAGTAACATCTATCGCATTCCGGTGGCCACTTACAGACCTCCACATCCGGAAATTAAAGCAATGAAAGTTACTGTTTGTGGAGCCGGAAGTCAAGTAGGACAGCCACTAAGTTTACTTCTCAAGCAGTCACCTCTTGTAGAAGATTTAGCTTTGTTTGACAGGGAGACCACCGAGGGATTATCTATGGAGTTATCCCTAATAGATACCAACTGTAAAGTTAAGTCATACAATATGACAACAGTTTGCGAGGCTTTTAAGGTAGTTGCTAATTAATTTTTCTTAGATAATGTATTCGTTAATTGAGTTTTAGGATGCTGATGTGGTTGCAATTATTAATGGAAGTGAAGTAGATAATTCCGATGTTACCGAAAAAAGTTTTAATAGACATGGAGCGATGATTAAAAAGATGATGGCACACGTATCGAAGTATTGTCCAGAGGCAATGTTATTTTCTTTTTTTTTTTAAGTTTATCAGTAGCCAATCTAACTAACTTATTTTAAATTTTAACGATATACTTTTTGTTTCTCTAAAATAATTTTAAGTAATTTCATTTAGGAATTATTATATTAGTAATTTCTAATTAAACGAATAAATTGATTTCGTAGGCATTGGTAGCAATAGCAACAGCACCAGTGGAAGGAATGGTTCCTTTGGCATGTGATACTTTGAAATTTTTGGGCTCGTTCGATCCAAGCAAAGTATTCGGCCTGACAACTCGTAATGTAGTCAGAGCTAATACAATTGCCGCGAATATTTTGGGCTTGGAACCGGAATGTCTAATGGTCCCCGTCATTGGTGGCAATTCGAAAGGAACAATAATTCCGGTTTTAAGTCAGGCTCTTCCCTGCAGTGACTATACTGAAGTATGTTACCTTTTTTTATCAATGCAAAATACCCCATTACCAATTAAAGAATTAGCAGAAATTTACTCCCAACATATACCCGTTTTCAAAAATCGGATGTCTTCTGTCTTCTGGTTCCCGGTTTATCTAGAATAAAAACGAGAATTTATTCCAAGAAAATTATTTGTCATAAAGAAAAAGTAATAATTGTTCCTAATAGATTCCCAATCGATTAAAATCTTCAGATTAAATAACAAAAAACGTAGGTAATAAATTAAAATCTAATGACCCCTGGTAGTTGTCGAGATCATTTACGCGGACCACCAAATTGCTTCACAATTAATAAAGTGTTATAAATAAACTCATTGCAACATAACTTTCTAAAATAATAAACATTATACATTTTATAAATAAATGAAATTGTAGAAGGAAATCGAAAAGATAACGAAAAGTCTTCAAGAAGCCGACTTGGTGTCTGAAAGAAACAAGTGTTCCGATGGATTCGCTCTCTCTATGGCCTTTTCGATGGCTCGATTTGTTTTGTTACTTTTAAAAGGACTTAAAGGAATACCCGACATCCTCACCTATACTTACATTAGAACAAACGACGTCGAACAAGTTAAATATTTCGGTGTGCCCGTTTTCTTAGGACCAGGTAAGAGCTTATATTCATTAATATTGAAATCGGTAAAATTTCATGTAACGAAACAGTTATTTGACTCCTGTTTCACGAATTATTCCCGAAAAAACTGAAGATCGTTGATTTGATAATTAATGTTTTGAAAGCAGGGTGATATTAAAATTTGTTATTTCGCCAAAATCTACATATTTTGCTTGTTAATTTTTTAAACCGTGTGTTTTCTCAGACCCGGCATCCAAAAATATTTATTAAAACTTCTTATGTTTCTGTTTCCAAAGGAGGAGTTCAAAAAGACCTAGGCCTACCAAGTATGAACCCCTACGAAAGTTGCCTCGTTCAGGAGGCAATTCCCATAATCAGTCAGTGGATAACAAAAGCGCACAACTTTACCGGACTTCCGGACCCCAAATTGTGCGATCCGTGTGCCTCCAAGCTAAATGCACCTTGTCCAGATGACCAGTGTTCCATAAGGAGGAAGTGGCCACTCAGTCACTAAACTAAGACCGCTGAGTGATTACATTATATTAATTAGCATACACATCAATAACTTTTAAATCGGTTACATAGTGATTAGATTGTAAACAATCCCGATCGAAATAAATTATCATAATATTTGTGATTGACAAATGTTAAGTAAACGCAAAAAAAGAAAACGTTAAGAACCAAAAATGCAAGTAACAAAAAAATCAGATTCAAAAAGTAACTTACTAACTTAAAATAAATATTTTGTTTGGAAAAATTGTAAGAAAAAATGAAATAATTAAATTCTATTGACAAGTATGTTAATTACTACGAAAATCAACTGAAAAATTACAACCTCTATACTTTGCATTAAACAAATGTCACTTTCCCGAAATACTTACTCCGGATAACAACTACTACATATTAATTGCGACTTGCGAGAGAAATCACTAAGATTAACAATGTATTAACAATAACTTATTAGGATAAATTGCCATTTCTTTTCATTTAAATGAAGCAAATGTTTTTTTTTTTAATACTGACTAAATTAGGTAACTAAATAGTGAGATGAACCTTATACTTTTCAAGTGATTCTTACTCCAAAGAAAAATATAAATACCCTCACAACTAATAAAAAAAAAACTACAAATAATTTCTTAGTGGACTTCCTCTCGCAAAGCCGAAACAAAAACATGCATTATTATCTAAATGACTGAGTCAACTAAAAAAGCAGAATAATTCGCTTGAAAACCACACAAATTCCATGCAAAGTATAGCTTGTATGTTAAGTTAAGTGCTGGCTTTAGTGCCGACCTGAGCCATCCCAGTAGAGATTTAATGACTACGCAGATGGCTCGTACGGTGAGCCCCAAATACTATCAGCGAATTAAATCACTGACGATGATACATCATACGCTCTGCGACTCTGACTTCGCAGTGAAACGATTCTCATTTTCGCGTCATAACTTTCAAATAGTCGAGCGCGTTCAAAGCGGCACTGCCTTGAGCCTGCTTTGGCGATGCTCCTGATCCGAAAATGACGGCCACCGGTAAAGTGGATAGCTGCACCAAGCACTGGTATTTTCCATTAATCGACTTCTCCTCGATGTCCATGTACGTTACATCGAAGCCTTGCTCTTGGGCTATTTCATGCAAAAACAGCACCGGTTGAAATCCCTTTACTTTCATGTTGATGTTCTGCAAATTATTAATAGAATTATTTATGTATACGCTTAACAGATTTACTTATTTATTAGTATGTTAGTGGTTTTTTAAGAGTGTAGCAGTTGGACCTGATACATTCCATAAAATATTGAGAAAATACCGCTTTTCACTTCTATATTTGAAAGTGTGGCAACACCGAACAACTACTGCGCCGAATCAATTAAACTTTTTTACAGGAAATCCAGCCTACAGTCATCAAAATACCGGATGACACAAATTTTATTACCACCCCTACCATTTCATTATTTTTGGACGAATTGTTTTCGAATTTAGTGTTCATACATAAGACATCATTTCCAATTGGACCGGATAGTTGTTATTTTTGCATCACTTTCGGTTTCGCCGGAAATGCCCATTACTTTTGATTTAGAAATTAATTTGTCTATCAATAATTGAAATTAACAATTTAAACAATTAAAGCAAATTGATCTATTTTTAAAGTGCTGCATTACAAACTACGAGTAGATAAGTGCAATAAAAAAATTATGCAAAATTTAGGCAAATAACAGTTTATTTTAAAATGATTTCCAATTTTAAATGTGATCTTAATTAAAAATGAGAAATTAGGAGTAATGACTCCACTGTTCTTGCCGTTGTACGATATGTCCTCGATGGGAAAGCAAGGAAATTGTATTAACAATATTATTAAACTCCTTTTTTAATAATTTTATGGTTAACCACTATCCCTGAACGTAAGGTATAGGAAACAAAACCGAAAAATCTCTTTAAAAAATATTTCGGCAGCAAAATAAAGTAAAAAAAAAAAATAGAAAAATTATAAATTACCTGCAATTCAGCAATTTTAGGGCCAGTGGTTTGTTTTAAAAACTTATGAAACTGGGCCACTTTCATTGAGTGATGATTATTTGAAGACAAAGTATTTATTTTACTATCTTTCAGTCCAGTATAACGGTTTTGCAGATAGGACATTCGATAACCCGACTAAAACAGAAAAATAGAATCAATAATTGCCCCTTACTTTGAATAATAGGAATAAAAAAGAGAACTTTATTTGTGAAATTGCACAAAACTAATCTGAAAGATAGTAAAACTTACAAAAATAGAACACAACTCAACAAAACTTTTTCACATCAACAACTCACCTCCTCTTCTTCTTCAGCATTTGGCTGCTTATTAACTTCATGTGGCAAATCTTGTAAAGTTTGCCACATCTTATAGGCAGCTACTCGTTTTGCTAACTTTTTCGACTTGCCTGTGCCGATCTCTCGGTACTTTAGTATTTGACAAGCAGTGGTGAACACCCTATCATGAGGGAGCCCATCTTCGTTTTCCATAGTGTACAAAGGTGGCGGCCATCGACGAGACATGCACATTTCCTGCAACCAACCAATGGGATTGCCCATCACCTTATCATCATGGGGACTAACAACAGACTGACTAGTAGCTCCACTAAAAACAAAAATCAATAAACAATTTGCAAGACTTACAAAATAAAATGAAAATACTTACATTTCATTGCCTCCATTTGCAGCATTAGCTTGGGCAACACTTTGTTTCCCAGCAAGTAAATCTAGTAAGTTTTTAGCAGCAGCATGTTTAGCTTCCTTCTTGGATCTTCCAGTACCAGTTGCAAAGAATTCAGAGTTCATGAAAACACTGTATCTGAATATCGGTTCATGCATGGCACCCTCAATCTGAACCAGTTCATAATTGGGCGTAATTCCTCTGCGAGACAGCAACTCTTGCAGCACTGACACTGGAGTCTTTGATGATAAATAGGCCAATTCCTGGAAATTTGTATCATTACTTTTGTTTACAAGAGTTATTTTAGAAGTAAAAGCCTACTACTTGTTTGGCCGCTTCTTCCAGGGATGTATTATCATTTTGGGCCTGTGCATTTCGAGACTTCTTTCTGGTGGTTGGAAACGGCATTTGCGCCAGTTGTGGAGGGGCCATTTGTTGGATTTGTTGTTGTTGTTCAACATAACCAACATTTGAAGTCATCATCTAAATAAAGTAAATGCTTATTAATTCATTGTAATTAGTTCACCGATAGTTTAGAGCATTTTATCACTTTGCAAATAATACACCTGGCCACCTTGGGCAAATTAGCTGGTAGACTTATTGACTCAAGTCTTTGATAAAATGTTAAATTAAATCTATCAAATCATGGAATGTATTTATCAAATTTACTCTGCATTTACCTTGTTTGTACGCGGTAACGTCCACACAGCCAATTAAAACAATAAATTAAAAGAATCTTTGATTTTTCTCGGGATTCTCCACTAGACCGAAAGCCTCTTTACCATTTCTAACGATTATTCAATCCGTCGTCTGCCGCGGAAACCCGAAAAACATTGGCTGCCATTGTTGCCGTTTTCGATTTTCGAATAATTAGTTTAATTTTTTTACAATAAATGCGCTGTTATAAAAAATACTTTTAATGAGCTTTTGTTATTAAGAAATAAATACCAAAGTCCAAACATCTCGATATGCAATTTATTGTTTATTTATTATTTTTATTATTATCCCCTAGAAATTATATTTCTTCTATATGTAAGAGGACGCTAAGCAGCAAAACATGACGGAAACTATATTTTTAGAAAACAACCTCCAACTTCTCGTATATTTAATGAATAATAGCTTCTATTTTAATCAGATTATCTTTTACTTATTAATTATCCATAATATCTACGGTATTTTTGTAAAAAATTACTTTTAGCACATATACCGTGTGTGTTTTCTCTGCTCGAACATAGCACAAATGACACATAAGTAGATGCGCCAATTCTAGGTTACATTTCAACCACAAAGCAGCGCCATTTGTTGCGTGGCCCAACTAGATTTTTACGGCGGGAAATTTAAACGGACAAAACAGTCCCAAGCTAGGTACTACTCCTTCAACCAATACCTCTCGCTTTACAAATACTACTAATTAATATTACTCGTAGATAAAATACTTTATAAATGTTGTTAATTAATTGTTCTTCACATTCTATAAATTAACATTTCATTTACTGAATTATATTAACAGGATCTGCGAAATTGTAATCATCTATGCAGCCTGAATTGTTCCTTTTTTGGGCTAACTTTCATTGTTCTTTTTATTTCGGGATTTATTTCGGGAAAATGAATGTAAACCAAACACAAGTAAAATCCGCATGTTCGGTCCGAGAAAACACACATGGTATTTAAAATCAGCTGATTGATTTGGTAAGTTTTCGTATCTAGTGCATTATGTTGGTAGAAATGTTGGTTAAACTAAACATTGATAAAAATTGATATGATTATGTAGTGCGTATGTAGTGTTAAAATTTCTAAACCAAATATTCAGAAGATGTAAGTTGCATGTAGTTTATTGGCAGTGAATACAAATGTTCATTCAGTGTTGCTCAAGTACCTTCATTAATTAGAATTAGGCCAAACCACCAAAGTCGATAAGGTCACCTTGAATGAGTGCAAGTACAAGTATACTAAAAGTATTATTCAAATATTTTATTTTTCTTATATAAAATAGGCCCTGAGAGGTCAAAAAATTGATAATTAAATACTACACAATCTGCAATTTATTTAGTGAAAGTGCGGCCAACAAATTCAGGTTCGTTCGAGTAATATAATAATTTTAATACTAAGAAAATTATCAGGGAATTAGAGACATTGCTTTTCATTATTTATATTTTTCGGGATTTTGGTTCAATTCATGACCATTTTATTTGTTCAGCTTTTAATTATTCTCTTTGCAAATTATTTTTACCTCGGGAAATATTTTTCATACTTACTTAGTAATTGAAATATCTACAGGGTAGTTATTTTCTACATTACAAATTACATTAATTATCAAAATACTACAAACTGTTTTTATTCTCATAATATCAACCAAAGAATTTATTATAAAAACTTACTGCCGTTTAAAAATCAAAAGTTGGTATCATTTCCGGTTATACCGGAAATTTGGATCCATTCTTATTTCCTTGATTAATTTTAATTTACATATTTTGTTTAATTTATTTTTCAAAATAATTCCATGCCTTTCTGACAAAATTCAAATATAAAGTGAGATTAAATAGTAAAATTAGTATAAGCATTTAAAATTTTTACATAATTTTATTGAAAATAATGTATTACAGATCAAAATGCAGACAGATCGGCTATTTCGAGTACCAAAAAATCAAAAGGTGCAATTTCAGCTGGGATCAGTTTTGGGAAAAGTGGGTAAATTTTACACCAATTACCCACCGGACGACAAATACGATCGTTTCTATCGAGAACAATTTAATGTGATTCCAGTGATGCGCACCAATGATTTGAGTGATTGCACCGATCTATACGTTGAAATCAAATTTTCGCTTCCAGGAAGTTTCGCTTTTAAATACATAAGCGACGATGAAAAGTAAATAACAATCATAGAATTAGTTTCTTCATTCAAAATATTGGTTATTTATTGTAGATCTTCACTATCTGGTTACTTTCTGGTTGATCCCGAACTGAAAATCAAAAATGATCAAACTCTTCGTTTAGATTGCATTCAATGTCAAACAGTTTTGGCTAAAAATTTAAACCGTTTCGAGACATGGGAAAAAAAACTACTGGTCGCCAAAGAATGCGGCTACAATATGATACACTTTACACCTATTCAAGAGTTAGGTGATTCCAATTCTGCCTATTGCATTAAAGATCAACTGTCTTTGAATGAGAAATTCTTTGATAAAAAGGATAACAAGAATTTGGAAAAAATAAAAACGTTTTTGGAAAAAATGCGAAGGGATTGGGGTGTGCTCAGCATTTGTGATATAGTGTTAAACCATACAGCCAATGAAAGTCCGTGGTTACAAATCCATCCAGAAGCCAGTTATAATTGTTTCAATTGTCCCTATTTAAAGCCGGCTTATTTGCTGGATGCCGCTTTGTATCAGTTTTCGATGGAAGTCAAAGAAGGTACTTATGAGGTATATTTTAATCCTCCGATAATTGAAACCGAGGATCATTTAAATGTAAGTTTTATTTTTTGATAATTTTGTATTTTCTAAGTAAAGAACTTAAGTTTTTACATTTTTTGAACAAAAAATATAAAATCTGGAGTACATTTTGAAATAGGCTCGCGATTTCAAAAATGTTTCCAATGTTTCCATTTTTGATTTTCCAATAGAGAATCATTTTTTATTGAAAGAAACTTTACAATTCTTAAGGTAATCAATATTTAAAATTTATGAAAGTACCCCGTTGGTCCAAAATAATGGAAGAATTAGCCTTTTTTATTAAAAGGAATTAATAAAAAAATCTTAATAATTCAATCATAATTACATTCATCCTAAACGAACATTTTGAAATTTTTAAACTGAAAAAAATTCAACTTATTGTAATTTGATGTGAAATATCGATGAACATAAGGATTTGTATCGGATTCATAAAAACAAAAAACAAAATTCGTAAATTGACAAAAAGATACCTTTTGAGAAACAGCTCCTCAAATACCATTTTAAAATATTAACTATAACAATTCCAATTGAAATTAAAACGTTTTAAGTCATTATTAAAATAAATATTTACCCATTTATAGCCATTATGACTCGTTTTTTGAAAATTGATTATATTATGCTTAAGATTCTTGACGGGGCTACTTCAAAATTTAAATTTTAACAAAACTTCTGATTGATTTTCCGGTTCATTGAATTGTTGAAAATAAAAAATAAATAAATCTGGCTAGTATAGACAAAATTGAATAAAAAGTTGGGGCAAAATCAGCCTCTTTATTTACTTTTTTCATGTTCAATGCAAGGTTAATTTTTAATATCTGGTTGCTAAATGGATTTTCGAAAAGAACTACCGCTTGTCGAAGACAGCCTTAAAAGATAAAAACTAAAGATAAATCAAACTTATAATGTTTTTAAAAATACTTAAATTTTGGTAAAATGTTGTTTTCTCGAAGGATATAAGATTTATTCTCCACACACAAGTTTTACCAAAGTTGGCCCTTTCGGAATTGTACTTGTGCGATGTAAATAAGTTAGTAGAAGAATTTCGCAAATTGATTCGAAGTGAAAACCCGCAAAGTCCACCAACCGATGACGTCAAACTAGTCATTATTCAAGATCCGAAATATAGACGCGTGGCTAGTAAAGTAGATATGAAATTAGCTCTAAAACTGTTTAACAATTACAGGTAGAATCATTTAAAAATTAGCAGCATTTATTCAAATTAAAACTGATAACTTTAGGAATGACGCATTTGACGAAGACACTCGTATTCAAAAATGCATGGAGGCTTTTAAATCAGCTTTGGACAGTTTAAATTCCGAACTTGAAGACAAATTAAAGAATCATTTAATCGCTGCTGTGGAAAACGTTATTGCTTCCATTCGATATTATAGAGTTCAAGAAGATGGCCCTAAACATAAGGAAATTTCCGAAAAGACACCATTGATTTATAGATACTTTACGGATTACGGAAATCCTAAATTTATCTCTCAACATGAAGATTTAATGAATGATTCAAAAACCAGTAAGTTTTTGATGGCGCATAATGGGTGGGTAATGAATGCTAACCCTTTGGAAAATTTCGCTGAATTTCCTGCCAATGTTTACATACGTCGTGAACTGATTGCATGGGGTGATAGTGTAAAATTACGATATGGCAAAAGCAAATCAGACAGCGAATTCTTGTGGGATTTTATGAGAGAGTACGTTGTGAGTACTGCCGCTGTTTTTGATGGTGTCCGCTTAGATAATTGCCATTCAACGCCTCTTCATGTAGCTGAGTACTTGTTAGATGAAGCTAGGAAAGTTAATCCCAATTTGTATGTTGTTGCTGAACTGTTCACCAATTCGGATCAGTTGGATAATGTCTTTGTAAACCGTTTAGGAATCACCACTCTAATTAGAGGTAATTGTAACATGATTTCGTTTTTTTAGTTATTATTTCGGCAGTTAAAAGTGGATAAATTTAAAGATTAAACACAAAAACTATATCATTTTAGAATCAATGTCAGCTTGGGATAGCCACGAGGAAGGCCGCTTAGTATACCGCTATGGTGGTGAGCCCTTAGGAGTCTTTTTTCAACCATCCAGCATTATGACTTTGAAACCAACAATAGCCCATGCGATTTTCTTCGATGCCACTCATGACAATCCCAGTCCAATCGAAAAACGAAGCGTCTATGATCTTCTTCCGTCCGCAGCCATAGTTAGTATGGCTTGTTGTGCCACTGGATCAAACCGAGGCTACGACGAATTAGTTCCTCACCACATCCACGTTGTTGAGGAAACCAGAGAATATGCTGAATTTTCGAAAAGCAACAAAAGTAATGGTTGTGTAAACCTAAAGTCCGGCATTTTAATGGGGAAAAAGTTGCTCAACGATCTACATTATTATCTTGGCTCAAACGGCTTCACACAAGTATTTGTTGACCAAATTGATTCCGATGTGGTTGCCATAACCAGGCATAACCCTCAAACACAAAAACGGGTTTTGTTGATTGCATTTACTGCGTTTAAAGAACCAGAGATTAGTGCCAGGTACATTAAGCCTTTGGAAATAGAAGGTGTCATTGAAAAAGTTTTATTTGAATGCAAATTAGTCAAAGATACGTCCAAAGAAAGTTCTTTTGTAAAAGATAAAAAAGTTATCAACGGATTAAGTGAATTCTATTTACAGACAGCTCAAAATATAGATATAAACGAGTCGGAATTTTTACATGTTACAAAGAACAAAAAGCTTACAATTGAATTCCGCAATTTTCTACCAGGATCTGTCGTGGCTATTGAATTTGCTTCCGCAGATACTTGTAATTTTAATTCTCTGCACAAATTTATAGAGTTGCCTCAAGAAGAATTAAAGAATATATTGGAGGGTTTGTCTTTAAAAGACTTCAATACTTTGATGTTCCGTTGCGATGCCGAAGAGCGCAGCGATGGATTCAATCGAGGAGTCTACGAAGTGCCTAATTTCGGGCCTATGGTTTATTGTGGTCTCCAAGGGACAATGTCACTGTTGTCAGTGATAAGACCTATTAATAACCTGGGGCACCCTTTATGTGAAAACATTAGGCAAGGAGATTGGCTGATGGAATACACAATAGAACGCCTATCTTTACAATCTGGAACCAAAAAATTAAGTGAATTTTTGCGTAACGAAATTTTGAATGACTATTCGCAACTTCTGACCTTTTTAAAACCAGCTTATTTCGATGCAATCATCACAAAAATTTATACTATGGCTCTGAAGGAAATCTTCGCAAAAATGTCCACTGAATTCATAGACGAAGGATCGACATTTATTCGCGCATTGGCTTTGGCAAGTTTACAGTTTGCTGCATTTATTAAAGACGCTCAATTGCCAACTCTCAGTCCGAAACTTGAACTCTCTGATGAACAAATCACTAGTTTAGCGGCTGGTTTACCGCATTTCGCCACCGGTTACATGAGAAATTGGGGTCGGGACACATTTATAGCTTTGCGGGGAATATTTTTGTTAACTGGACGTCATCAAGAAGCACGATTAATTATCTTAGCCTACGCAGGATGTTTGAGACACGGCCTTATACCGAATTTGTTAGATGGAGGTGTTAATGCTCGCTACAATTGTCGAGATGCTGTTTGGTGGTGGTTGCAAAGCATAAAATGTTTTGTGGAAGATGTTCCCCAGGGTTGGAAAATTTTGAATGATCCTGTGTCCAGATTGTATCCAACTGACGATTCCGATGCGCAAACTGCTGGAAGATGCGATCAAAATTTAGCATTTGTTATGCAGGAAGCTTTAAATGTTCATTTCCAAGGCCTAGCTTTCAGAGAAAGAAACGCGGGGCAGAAGATTGATGAACTTATGACTGACAAAGGATTTAACAACCAAATTGGAGTCAATCCTGTTACTGGTAAAATTTCTATTTTACATTTGTTTTTGTTTTTTACAAAATTCAAAATTTCAAAAATTTTAATAATTTAGTTTTTTTTCACTTTTAAAGGCAAAATATGATTCCTTACCACTTCTGCTTTAACAAGAAGTGATTTTAATTAACTAATTAATTAAATTACTGTCAATATTTGCAGGTTTTGTGTTTGGTGGCAATGAATATAATTGTGGCACTTGGATGGACAAAATGGGATCTTCATTAAGAGCTTGTAATAAGGGGCAACCAGCCACTCCTCGTGATGGAAGCGCGGTTGAACTGGTTGGTTTATCCAAATCAGTTATTTCCTGGCTTGCCAAATTATATAAAGATGATCGTTATCCCTATAATGGAGTGGAACGAATTCAACGAACAACCGGCGTTACCATAAAATGGACGTTTGACGAATGGGCGGAGAGAATTCAACAGAATTTTGAGAAATATTTCTGGATTGATCCGGATTTTAAAGATCAACTGAAAAACCGTTGCGAAATTTATAAGGATTCATTTGGAGCATCGCGAAAGTGGACGGATTACCAGTTGAGATGCAATTTTCCCATTGCCATGGTTGTTGTAAGTCGTTTTTTAGTATTTTATTTACTTGGCTGGTTTTGCATTTTATATGGAGATAACTTTTTAAATTTTAATGGCAGAGACTTAATTAAAAACCAAATACCACATCAAAATCCTATCTTAAAACATATTTAAATGTAACTAATTGCGTATCATTTAAATTTTCTTTTAAAATTTGTAAGTCGCCCATATTTGATTTTTGAAAATGTACACCGCTTATATTCTTGGATTAATATTATTACACTTTTTACTAAATAACAATTGCTACCTAATTCATAATATCGACTGCTAAAATGCAGGACATTTTTTAGTTCGGTTTATACATAAATAATAATTGTATAAATTTTAGGCACCCGAATTATTTGATCCAGAACATGCATGGAGAGCCCTAAAAATGGTGGAAACACATTTACTAAGCCCTTTAGGTCTTAAAACATTGGACTCATCCGACTGGAATTACTGTGGCGATTATGATAATAGTAACGACAGTACAAATCGCAAAGTAGCCCACGGTTTCAATTACCACCAAGGCCCTGAATGGCTTTGGCCAGTGGGCTTCTACTTGCGTGCCAAATTAATATTTGGAGCCCGACTCAATAAACTCGAGGAGTCAATTGAACACGTGAACAAAGTACTTGCCAATCACTTGGTGGAACTTCAATCAACTTCCTGGAAAGGTCTTCCTGAACTTACCAACACCAACGGAGCTTACTGCAAAGACGGCAGTCGAACTCAAGCATGGAGCGTTGCTTGCATCCAAGAGGTTTTATATGACCTGTTTAAACATCAAACAAAGTCCAAGTGACTTTTAAGTCACTACCCCATGACCACTGAAACTGTTTCTTGTTTGTGCAATCAATCCGATTTAAACAATTCCAGAACTACTTTTTTTACTATTAACGATGACTTGTCATTGTCGTCTTCTTCCACTAGTTTTTACTCAACAAGAAACTTGTATAATGTCGACGAATGCACTAGAAACGTTGTTGCACCTGATGCCAGTACTAAAGTTTTTGTCGATATGGACGAAATAACGCCTGTGGAAGAGGACTGCGTTGTTAATAATCAAAATGTTCAAGTACAGAAGACGGTTCTTTTGGAACCGCTTCTGCTCGAGGTGAATAAAATGATTCCACTGCGACCTAAAACTGGTCGTCGATTTTCTTATAAAGAGCACAAGAAAAATGTTCGTCTTATGATATCTTACACTTTTTTAATATTTGCCTTACTAGTTATAATCATGGTTACTTTATATTTACGCTAATAAAATGTTATTTCTGTTATTAATGTTTTTGTCATTACGGGCATTTAGTGGCTTATTCCATGATTAATCAGAACTTTTATGTTTTTTTTTTTTTCATTAAAAAACTGAAGATAACCAACTAAATAAATGGTAAACACGGTTTTTCACCAATCATATTTTCAATCAAATTTCATATTCACTAAAATAGTCTAAACTTCCGGTTATACCGGAAAGGTGGTCAACTTCGTTGTTTTTAATGAAATTCCTACTTTTTTCAGGATAAATTGTTTTATGAAAATAGCATTCAAAATTTATGAAATGAAATCATTTTATTTTAAATAAAGGCGTCCTTTTTGATTATATGAAAATTGATGACACAAGGACCTGTTCAGGAAGGTTTTGTTCGATGGGTTCACGACGAAAAGTAAACGAAACAAAAAGGCTTTTAAAATAAGGAAGTCTTTTAGAATTTTCAAAAGAACAGAATAGTAAAATTAATTCGGAGTAGATGAAGAATTTTAAGTTTTGAAATTTACTTTCCTTCTAATAGTAAATAAAATAAAAGATAAAAGATAAAATCTTTAGTCAATGATAAAAGTATAATCATTATACTTAATTGAAACAAATACACCATGTTGAACTTTTCAAACATCTGATCTGTGTCATAATTAAGGGCTGTTAAAAGTGATTTTAGACCATTTGGATGAATAATTTTTAATTGTTTAATTTCGTAAAAC
>JASKGO010005762.1:0-22120 GCA_030556065.1 Holobus sp. GC000080
TTGCAAATGATATGATTTTTTTCGTGAGACACTAATTTTTACAAAAATAACCGGAAGTCAGCTTTATCTTGAAAAGTAAGGCCAAATAAGAAAAAACTTTTTTTACAAAATCATCTTTATTTTTATAAAGGAATCAAAATATGAATTAAAAATTGGGGTGTTCCATTAAAAAAAATGAAGTAAGTGGCAACTTCCGGTATAACCGGAAATAACATGAGGCCGAAAATATTCCAAGAATGAAGCATTTGCTAAAATTAAGAATGGAAAAGAAAAAAATAAGTTCGCTTTTATCGTTCTCCATATATCGACGTCCTCCCGCTTTTGTAAAACACCCTGTATTAATATTCATATTTAATATATAATTCAAAGTACTTATTTTCGGGAAAAAAAAATCTTACAGTTTTTCAATTTTTATGCATAATCGGTGAGAGAAAAATAGCTATTTATCCCGCAGATTTTTATAAGGTGTTCAATTAGTGTGACAATGTAAGATTGAACGCAAACTATTAAATATAATTTTTTTTTTCGTCGACGTATACTTATTTATGAAGACTATAATTTAAGAACAGGGTGTTCGATAAAACAGTTATACCATAAAGTTATGTTTTTTAAATGGAATCATACTTTTTATAATTTATATTGATAGTCGTAAAATGTTTCTTCATTTGATATAGCTCACTTAAGGGTAAAACAAAAAAATTCTTTAGAAAAAGATATTCTTTGTGAAAATTTTGCAATTAAAAAAAAATCATACCATGTAAACGGAATAACAAAATTATGAAAATTTAATAGAAGATCATTTTAAAAGCTCTCAAATTAATAACGGTAAGTATTTCATTCAAAAATAATAAAACACCCTGTATATCATTACAAATAATGAATCTACACCGAATAAGCTTTCCAATGATAGTAGCCATAAGACTAGAGGTGAAGCGGATATCCGGAAACTATCCGGTATCCGGTCTATTTGGCAATTTTTTGACTATCCTGTTTTACCGAATAATCCGGTTCAATAGAGACCGGATACCGGATATTAAAAAAAAAACATAATCACTAAGTAAATGTGGTCAGCCATTTGCTAAATCGCCCCGAAATATGGGCAAATTTCCCCACGGGTTGGGATGTAATATAAGAAAGCAAAAAATAATTATACAAAGTCTTACAATTCCCACTTTTTAAACTTTTGTTTAATAAATTTGCAAAAAAGAAAACATTTAACTATTAACACTGAAAAAAACAAATAAAAATATCCGGTCACGGAATATTCGGTTATCCGGTATACTGGGGTTGTCGAATATCCGGAATCCGGTTATCCGGCCAAACCACTATCAGATTCATCTCCACATAAGACAATGTCTAGCAGCCTGAACTTATGGCTATTCTAATATAATATTTAAAATCAAATTATAAAAAAAAACTTAACAATAACCACTCCAATATATTTTCTTTAAAATTAAAGAAAAGTAACATATTTCAGAGAGCGTTATTTTTTGTATTCATTTCATATTTTGCAAATTCAGGTGGAAAAAAAAAACAGTAATCTCACTTTTCAATAAAATATAACTTTTATTTTGCAAAGTATCATTTTACAGTAACATGTAATTAAGAGTTAAAATACAAACCAAATATTATTTAAAAATATGTATTTGCAAAACGAAAAAAATCAAAAATCTCCTTAAGTGTTCTTATCGGTTATTACGACAGATCAGAAAGCATCGCGTTCTAATTCGGTCGCAACGGCGGCGTCAATTAGTGTCGTCTTAGAGGCACGAAAACAAAATAGAGAAACCAAGAGGAAAATGTTATTTTCGAAACGGAGATGGAATATAGACTACCACTAATAATAATAATAATCTCTTCGAGACTCGTGCCAACACACCTATGCATTAGCAGTACCTTCACCCTATTCATTATAAAAATAGCCATCAGTTTCCCAATTCACCATTTAACATTTTCATTAAAAGAAGAAGAAGAAGAAACCGCCGAAAACCATTAATAGCTAATAAACCGTTTGTCAGTCGATAAAAGCATTTGCCATTTCAACGCTTTTTTGGCAAATTTCTATTTGGACGCCATGCGTCGCGACGCACTCTCTCGGTGTGCTGTATAGGGGAACCTTCGTCCAAAAATAAATACGCACTCAGTTCGCTGTACCGCGACAGATAAAACGGCAGTGGTTTGTTGTGCGTGCGTGCGTGCCTTCTACATGCAAATGTTTGCCTTCAATAAGTTGCGCAAGCGAAAGAAGTCTAAAAGTACTGCTAATTAGACTTTTTAGTCATTGCATAGTGTTTCTTTAGATTGATCGAGTGATCTACTTACTATTCAATGTAAATGAAATGGTCTTTTAGGCAATTTGGATTCATGTCCGAGCATTGCGTCCCTTAAGGCCGGCTCTGTCGCTTTGGCCAGTGACCAACTAACACCTGGCGACCGCATCCACAGCGTCAACGGTATCAACACCTCTAGGATGAGACCCGAAGAAGTGGCGTCTTTATTGGACAATGTCGATGGTGACGCATTAATTGATATTGAATACTGTTTGCCCACTTATGGTGAGTTTTTATTTTTATTTGTTTTGATAAGAAATAAGAGTTAATTTTTCTTCATTATTCCCAGTTAGATAGTAAAATGCAGCAATTTTATAGATATGTTGGTTAATTAATAAAATGTTGCCAAGAAACTAAATTTAGATGGACTTCCAAATAAATCATATTTGTTTTTCTTGATTAATTGTTCACTTTTTCACTGAGATGGGGCCAATTTGGTTCAGATATTGCAAAGGAGTATAAACTGTTTATTTTGATTTTCGTTTCAAGAAGACTGAAGAATAATTAACAGGTATCATAACTCAACAGTGAATCATTAATTTAAATTTTCCAAGCTGAAACAAAATAAATATTGTGTATTAACAAACGCTTCTAAAGAGCAGTTTTACATCTTTAAAGTGCGAAATACTCTCCATTTATATTTAAAACGGTTCGAACATTTGATGTAATCCGATACCAATTTGTGAATTTAGGCGGAGATTCAACATTTCGTTGGATAATCTATTCTATACCTATACTCGATTTCTTTTCTTTTTAAATATCATAGTTTGTGAACAGGTGATGTGTAGATATATTTTAGAATATTAAGAGTTAAGAAAGATTGAAGTTCTTTGTAATTTTTATTTCTTTCTTAATTTTTTTTTTACAAAATAATGTTTAACTAAACTTTTTTCTGCTTCAAAGTTTTAAGTAAAATTTAAAAAAAAGTTAAAGACTTATTGAATTTTAAAAAGAAATTAATATTTTAAAACAAAGAAAAAATAAATATATTAAAAAATTAGTGAGCGGTGGGCGTCAATAACTTCTTGAATTTTTAGCAAAGAAAAAATTAATTAGCAAATCTTTAGAATTTTTACGCCAATGAAGGGTAATTTCAAACTCTTTACTCAGGTTAGTGATTTTTTATTTATTTTGCTTTATAATTTAGTAATTTTTAAATCAAAAAATTGAACTCGGAAATTGTTTTTCAGGAATAATTTATAGAATCGATATAGTATGTGGTTGATTTTTGTTTGTCTAAGACTCCATTAATTAGAAATCTTAAAAAAATCAAATGAATGCTAAATGGAAGATGAATTTTAACAATAAAAAATGGCGACTTATGATATAGTATTTAGTATTTAGCGATAAAACTGAACATCAGATTTTTTTGCATAAATAATTTCAAGAAAATTATTAGATATAAACTTCTTCCTTTTTAATTGAAAACATAGGGGCAAAAAACAACCGAAAACTAAAACAGATATAACAATTTCCAGCGTCTCAAAGTTCCCTATGTGTATCTTCCAAAATAACCGAAGTAAGTGTGGAACGAATTGATGGTTCTCTTGGAATAACTCTTCGTGGAGGAACCATTCCAGACCATCCCCATTTAAGTCGCCCTTTAATTATAACCCAAGTGCGCCCAAATGGGGCTGCTTACAGGTACTTTCTTTGCATATTTTGTTCAAACTTGCTCAATCAAAGACAATAAACAAAATTTAATTACAGCACAGGATTGATAAGAGTTGGAGATCGCTTACTAAGTGTGGACAACTTCAGTTTGACAAATAAAACGTTACTGGAAGCCCAAGAAATCCTTAAGGAAAGCAGTCTGCATTCTGTATCAACTCTCACCATCGAATACGATGTGAATATTATGGAATCAGTGAAGTATGCCACAGGACCACTTCTGGTGGAAATCGATCGAAATGGCAATGAAGATTTGGGCATTTTGTTGACCAATTACGATTTCGAATGTAATGATAACGCTTATGGGGGTGGGACATTTGTTGATCATATTGTTCCTGCAAGCACTGCCGACAGATGTGGTGCCCTTAATGCCGGTGATCAATTAATGGCTATTGATAATATAAATTTGGATAATGGAGCGATTGATTTGAAAGAAGCGGAGAATTTGTTGAAAATAGCTACTAAAATCCAAATTTTACCGTTGCATGCCGTACATCGGATTTCCTCCAGGGGATATCGTTTAGGTTTGTATCTTCATTTGTGTTTTAGTGCAGGAAGTTTCTAAAAATGTTAAGTCAAAATTTCATGAGACTACCAAATTTTTCGGATAAACATTTTGAAAAGACAAGTCATAAAATAAATTTTGTAGGGTCTTTTGGTAATGGAAGTCCTCCTTTATCGGGTTTTAGTACTATTAATTCACGTAGATCCAAAGGCCCAAAATACCAAATGATGAAAAATAACAGGCATAGTTTAATATCAAAATCCCTAGATGAATCAGGTAGTTGAAAATTGTGATAAAAATAATAAAAATAGTTACCCAAATTCAATAAAGCATTTGCAGCAAACAACAATTATTGCTATGCAAATTTCGGAGTGTGCCATTCGGAAACTCTTAATATCACCCTTAATGGGGACCGAAATAAAGGCTACGGTTTTGGGGTGGCTACACAAGAAAATGATGACTCTTCCAAAAATTCTGATATAATAATTAGCAAGGTAATTCCTGACAGTCCAGCCTACAGGTAAATATAAAAATTCACCCATTTTACCCATATTACAAATTTTGGCAAATATTTCAGATGCGGATGTCTGCAAAATGGAGACAGAATTATCTCAGTGAATCACAGAACCAACCTAACATTTCAAGAAGTGTTAGGTATTTTGGAAATGGGCACGGATCCTTTAACAAAAGTCACTTTGCAAATTGAATTCGACGTGGCAGATACAACAGTGCCTTCCAGTGGAATATTCACAGTAAAATTAGGTCGCCGAATTGGCCAGGGATTAGGTATCACAATAACAGCATCAAAGTTGAATCCAGAGGAACCTTTTGTAATATCGGATATTAGAAAAGGATCAGTTGCACATAGAACTGGATCTTTGCAAAGTGGCGATAAATTATTGGCCATTGATAACAGACCTTTAGATCAAATGTCTATAGAAGCTGCTTTTGATATTCTGCAAAATTCTGCTAATGATATTGTCACTTTGAAAGTGGAAAAAATGGATTGCAGAAATTCCGTTTTGGATACGGTTGTTTATACCGTTGAGCTGGTAAGACATGGAGGACATCCTTTGGGAATTACCATTGCTGGTAGTGAAGACTGTATGGAACCTATTGTTATATCAAGACTTACTGAAGGTTGGTGATAATATTTTCAAAATCTTAAAATACATTTGGAAGTCCTCTCTAAATTTTACAAATAAAATTTTGAAACATTTTCTTATTTGCATAATTTGGTGAAGAAAGAAACATTTTCATTTTTGTTTTTATTTATGTATATTCATTGGGAAGGCTTCAATCGATTTTAAATTAACATCAATGAATTTTCGATTTGAGGACAAACTTTTGAAACCATTTTTCGTAGGTGGATTAGCAGAAAGGACAGCAGCTTTACATATTGGGGACAAATTAGTAGCAATCAATGGCGAAAACTTGGAAAAGAAACCTTTGAGTGAAGCCATCAGATTGCTGCAATCACCCAACGATAGGGTACAATTGAAAATAGCCAGATCTCTGATAAATGACGAAGTAGAGAGGATGGACAGTGCCAATTTGGGTCGGTGTAACTATTCCAGTCCTGGTTTGACCAGTATAGATAGTGCGGTGCATTCATGGGACAGTAATCCAAATGAAATAGAACCAGAAATCAGTGGTAAAAAAAACCATAATAATAAAAATCAATTTATTTTAGTTTTTTAAATTGAATTTTCAGAAAACAGCATTATAAAAGATTTTGAAAGTGTCCTCAGTGATCCGTTAAACTATCCCGAGTCCTTAAAAAGCAATCAGCTGGATTCACAAGTACAGTTTTACTCAGATATGGAGGACATTTTCTGCCCAAGTCCATTGCCATTGCCAAATTATAGCTTTACTTCCAAGTATGATGCAATGAACAGCTCGAGTTATGGGACCAGCAGTCCCCAAGTGAATAATTTTCACACCCCCAGGGAAAATACCATAGATCAGAATTATGTCTATCATGTAACACTATTCAAGGACTCTGTTTATGATGATTATGGGTTCAGTGTGAGTGATGGTCTGTATGAAAAGGGAGTTTATATTAACCGGATCAGAAAGGGAGGACCTGCTGATATGGTCGGCATTTTGAAACCTTTTGATAGGATTATTCAAGTAAGTTGAATTTAAGTTTTCAAAAATGATTTTTGCAAATTTTTATTTATATTAGCAGTACTTTTTTTCAATCTTTAATCAATTAAAAAATAGAATTTAAAACTTTTTAATAATATTTTTTTTCAATATTAAATTATTTTAATATAATAATAATAATAAATTAATAATTTATAAATTATTTAATCCAATAATCAATGTCAGCTTTTTGGAATCTTTTTTTATGGACTAGACTAAAGCGAACTTATTTTTTTCTTTTCCATCCTTAATTTAAACAAATGCTTCATTCTCGGAAAATATTTTCCACTTTATGTTATTTCCGGTTATACCGGAAGTTGCTACTTACTTCATTTTTTTAAATGGAATACCCAAATTATACTTTTCTTATACTTTTCTAATACGTCTATTTAAGCTTAATTTAAACAATAAATAAAATAGAGGGGTTCCATTTAAAATAATGAAATTATTTCGTTTTATAAAAATCATTTTTTATTATTTTTTTCGAACACTTCGATCACTCATTGAAGTATTACCATTGACTAATAATTAGTCAATGGTATTACAATAAATAACTGCAACTTATGCCCTCATTCCTTGGTAATAATTCACAAAAAGAATCATCAAATAGACACGAATTTTATCAAAAATAATCGGAAGTGGACGATATTTCCAAAAGTAACTTCGATAAAAACAATTTATTTCAACAAAATCGTCATTATTTTTATTACGAAATCAAAATAGCAATAAAAAATTGGGGTGTTCCATTAAAAAAAAAAGAACTAAATAGCAATTCCGGTATAACCGGAAATAACATAAAGTTGAAAATATTATCCGAGAATGAAGGATTTGCTTAAATTAAGAATGGAAAAGTAAAAATTAAGTTCGGTTTTATATTTCTCCATATATCGATGCCCTCCCGCTCTCGTGAAACACCCGGTATACAACGGGTATTTTTTAATTGTTTGGTTAATTATTTTTGGAGAACTATTACACATAGACCGCTTTTAATTTTTGCTATCATAAACATTCCCAACGCATTTCTGACTGTTTTTTTTTTTCAATTGATTACTTCCGATAATACCGTATCAATTAATTTGTTTAATTTAACATTTTAAATGAGGCACCCCAATTTTCATTTCTTATTTCGATTTTTTTTTGTAATGACGGTTTTAGAAAAAAAAGTTTAGGCTCAATTGAACAGGGTAGCCAATTAAAAAATCGGAAAAATATTTTTTTAAACAAAATAACTATGCTTTTAAATGAACCGTCAATTTCATGTTTATTATTCAGATTTGGCGTGTTGACACTTGAAAATTAGGGTGTCGACGGAAAATTAAAAATAATTCTCAAGAAGAGATTTTCAATCTAAACATCTAACAAAAGAGAAATTTTTTTTTGTGCTTTTCTTGTTTTCCGTACAGGGTATTTTTTTTAATTGGCCGGTTAACTGTTTTGAGAGAACCATTTCAAATAGAGCAATTTTTATGTTTGATATCTTAATTATTCCCAAGGCCCTAGTTCACTAAAATATTTTCAGCACTGCACTTTTCGGTTATACCGAAAGTTGATATCAACTTCGATATTTCAAATGGGACACACTAATAATTTTCCTTTCATATTTTGATTCTCTTTTAAAAATAAAGACAATTTTGCAAAAAAATATGTTTTCCTATTAGGACCACTTTTCCTGATTAAACCGACTTCCGGTTATTTTTGTAAAAATTGTTGTCTCGAGAAAAAAATAATATCTTTTGCAATTACAACATTTAATAAATATTTTTTTAAAATAATTATTACTGAAATGTGCACGCATACACTAAGTTAAAAAAATATTTTTTTATTGTGTAAGGAGTTCGAGAAAAATTCAAAAAAACATTTTAAAATTAAAATAACAATAACTTCTTTTTTTTCAAATGGAACCACCCAAGTTTCACTTAATATTATTATATGACGTAAAAAAACCCTGTAAGAAAAGTTTCATTTGATAAGTCTACGATGAATACTTTTTGAGTTATTCCAAAGAAACGAAATCTCCATTAGTTAGTATTGCAAAAGGTGACGTCATCACTGCGTCATAGCAACGTACTCTCCCAGAACAACACATGGAAATTTAGTTTTCTTGAAATAAACTTCAAAAGAATTCATCGAATAATTACCAAATATTACTTTACCTAAAGGTCTTTTTACGCTGAATAATTATACAAAATAAAAAATTAAATTATTTTGAATTTAAAATTCTATTTTTTTAGATTTCTTTTCGAACATCTTGTGCAATTTATAGATTTTTTTTATTTATTGTAACCACGTATGAGTAACCACGTATATCACAGTAATAATTAACTAAAGGCATTGTTCAATTAGTTTTAAAAATGTACAAGATATGATGTTTTTTATTAAGACACTGAATTTTACAAAAGTAATCGGAAGTCGGCAATTCCTTCAAAAGTTGACTTAAAAAGAGAAAACTTTATTTACAAAATCATTTTTATTAAAAAAAAGAATCGAAATATGATAAAAATTTGGGGGTATCCTATTTAAAATAACAAAGTTGATGTCAACTTCCGGTATAACCGGAAGTGGTCAAGTGCTGAAAATAATTTAGGGAAGTGCAGCTTTTGGGATAATTATGAAAGCAAAAAGAAAAAAAAGGCCTATATCTAATAGTTCTCCAAAAACATTTAAGCGGCCAATTAAAAAAAACACCCCGTAGATGGACGCCTTCTCGCTCATGATAAACGGTATTATATTTTGTTAAAAAAATATTTTAAATTTGATTGAAATATTGAATATCTAAATTTCTTCGTTAATTATTAAATCTTTAAAAAAAATATCAATATTGTAAAATCATAATTTTAAAATTAAAAGTAATAATCGTTAAATTATTAAATTTTAAAGTTCTAACAACTAACAAAAAATGTCGCAGTATTTTTAACTAAAAAGCTAATAAAAAAATGAAACACCTTTGCAGGTAAACGACACAAAAACAAATGAATTCGACTGCTGTCTAACAGTGCCGTTAATAGCATCAGCAGGGGATCGCATAGAACTTGTGGTAATGCGGACCCCACATATCCTGCACAATAGCAGTTTCAACGAAGGACTAAACCGCAAATCGTTTGCATCCAGCAACAACACCATAACGAAAACATTATAATTTCTTATAAATTCGTTCATTCAAAATTTACTCAATACAGTATTTATATCTATTATTTTTTTGAATAAAAAAAATTCCATATTTAACAAAAAAAAAACACCCACTAATCATCAATCGCCTTGGCAACAAACCATATTAAATCAAAATTCACAAATCAAAATTGTTTTCAGTTCATTACTTCCAATTACTTCCTCATTGAGGTAAGAAAAAAAAAAATACAAATAATACTTGGAAAGCGAAATTCAGAGAGAATCGAAATATAAAAATGGGACATTCTGGTTTAGAACCGCGGAGATGTGGCGCACCAAAATGCTGCCATCCAGCATGCCAACCTTCTCCATGTTTTCCTTTTTGCTGCACTTATCCAGGTTCACCCATATCTCTGCTGTTTGTTCAGGATTTTATTATTGACTCTTTCTACATGCAGGATATAGCTGCTGTCGATGTTATTTATGCTATGGTGCTATAGTTTGGAAACCAATTCCTACCATCAACAACTGTTAGACATGGTATAAATACCTCCATGAAAAATATATATCAAAGAAGTTACAATTTATTTTTTAGACGGAAAACCATATGGTAAAAAACAAGACAAAAAATCTATTAAATTATGACATTTGCGAAACGGTCTGTTCCTTGCAAATCAGTTGGGACAATCTATTAGCGTTGTCCACATAATTCAAGAAAAGGTCTTTGAGCATTTCATAGTCCTGAAAATATTTTTCATAAAAATTATGATGATTTTTAAATAAGCAATGAAAGTACCTTTTCGAAAACTTTTTCGGGATTATGTTCGTCCTGCAATTTAAGCTCGTACAAAAGGGCATCGATTGCATAGACCGGCAGGCAAAGAGACATTGGTTTTGACACAGATGACAGTCCTTTGGAGATTCCAAAATATTCCGGCCCAAATCCCAATGCTGCATTTACATATTCTATGCCCAATTGCGTAGCTTCCTTCAACAGGCCAACCGAGTGATACAAACGCAGCAATTCGGCTGGATTTCGTTGCTAAAAAAATAATTTTACATAAAAAAAAACTTAAAAAAAATAATGAAAAAACCTTATAAGAATGAAGTAACCAAACAGGTGGCAACTGTCCCAACTGTATCATTTTCTCAGTAATAACCCTATGATAACGCGACATATGTAGTTCCTCTTGATCTTTCAAATAAGTGTTCAGCATTAACCAAGCCATTTTACTGGGAGCATTTGGAATATATTCGAAATCTGTAATAAAAAAAAAAACTACTAATTCAGAAACAAAGACCACAAAATTATAAGTTTTATAAAGCACCATAAATATCGTTTTCCATCAGCCAGTTCCAAGCCTGGCAATCTTCGCTTTCATCCAGAGACATGCATTGATACACCAGATTTTCGAAAATAACTTCGGCACCCAAATCGAACTCCTCGCAAATTTTGAAAGCAGTCTTGTAGAGACCTGATGCGCTCAGGAACATCAGTAGCTCCTGTGGGCTGCGTAAATGATGCGTGACGCTGTTGGCATCGGTTAAAGCCAAATGCAGTTTTGCTTTGGCAAAAACCATTTCTTTTCTGATGCCCTCAATGTCAATCACATCCACTTGGCGTTTCAATTTGATAATTTCAGGTTCCTTGAATCATATTTCTTTGATTTAGTAAAAAGGCAAAAATATGATAAGAACAAATCAAACTTCGTGTGATCCTGCCATAGGAGGCAATAAAACTTCTTCCTCCTCCAGTTCAGCATCTGTAGGCTTCAGAACCCAGGCAAATTTCGGCTGCTCAAGTTCCAACGAGTTTAAAGACAACATGTAGCACATCACTTGTTTCTCTAGTCCTTTTGCAGATGTATGAAGACTTAATCTGTATGCTTCCTCATACATAACAGATGCACCTATAAAAACAAGACATTTATAAAAGTTTAAAATTTAATTATTCTTCAGAAGTGAACATTTCGAAGTCAAAAATGTTACCTACAATATAATTTTGTACTTTACTCATTTACTAAAACTTCAAAAAAAAAGGATAATTTAAGGGATTGTATTTGCAGAATTTTCGATAAAGATTTTTTTATAAACCTGGTATAAAATCCGGATCTCCATCCAAAATTTCATTGATTAGAATTTTTATCAGAGCAAAAAAATCACAAAATGAACGCTACGGATCAAATGGTGATACGAAAACTTTTTTGAATAACTTTAGTTCCATTTTGGAAAATAAATATTATTAAATCTACATAAAGTATATGAAGACATTTAATTCCTATGAAACACAATTGTACTTTTTCATAAATTTGGACCAAAGGAGAACTTTTTTCAAATTTTAAATCCTAATTACCCAAAGAATTATAATGTTTTTTCAATGAAAATTGTATTACTGCATTATATTATGACCGAGAGTATTATGCAATAAATTTAAAAATAACAATTTTTTTTTAAATAATATTTTTAAATCTAGATTAAAAATAAAAAATGGTCAATTACTTTAATTTGAATTTTTATCAGTACAAAAAAAAAACAATGTATGCTTGGGATCGAAAGAAAACTTTTTCAAATTTTAAATCTTCATTACTCTAAGTTTTATCATGTTTTTTTGACAATTAAACGGCTTTATGGCCAAGAGCATTACGCATTAAATGAAAAAAAAAAGTAGTAATAAAAAACTAAATTTCTACATAATATGTTATATTAAAAAAAGAAATGAATAAATACCTTTTTTAATAGCATTTCCTTATTGGTGTTATTTATTTATTTTTTGTGCTTTTATGCACAAGGCTATTGACATTTCAATCGTTCTCCCAAGTTGTTTTATTTTTTCTAAATTTTTTTTTGTATCTTAGAATCTCTTACAGATTCTAAATTTTGTTGTACTTGCCGAATGTTTATTTTATTCTTTTAAATTATTTGCCACTTTCACAAGTGAAGAATAATTCTAAATTTTTTGTCTGAAGTTTATTTTTTAAATATTTTTTAAATGTCTTCACTTTTATAAGAAGAAAATGAAATTATTGTTCAAGTTGAAAACATAAAAAATGGCTACTTACTTAATCTCCACATGTTCTTTTGTACTGCGAAAGCATACAAAAAGTCATAATAAATATTGTCTATGGAGTCGGTAGCTCGGGCTCTGGTGTATAAAATACGCAAAAACAAGTCCTCCAAATCTTCATAGTTAAAAGTCATCAGTATACTGATGTGACCGCCGTCTAGCAGGGTTTTCACCAAATCGCGCAGATTATCCTCTTTGCGTTCCGCGGCCGGATTAGCACAGAACGCCTTGAAAGCCTCCTCGTAATGACCCAAAGCCAAATGGTGTTTGAAAATGATCGAATGAAGAGTCGGTTTAAAAGCATCCTCATCGCTGACGTGTATTAAAGCCACTTCGGCCACTTTAATGGCGCAGTCTCTAGCTCCGTGTAACTCCAGCAAGTGTATCACCTAAAAATACATCTTTACAATTTTTCAATAGAAAAATGGCGTTTTATACCTTTAAATTGAGCATAATGTGAATTTGAGAAGCATCCGCAATGGGTTGGACTCGTTCAATTACATAATCGGCAATGGAAGGATCTTTTAGGACATCACTAAATAGTTGATACGCTTTGGATATTTCGCCGGTATTCAAGAAAGAAACAGCCATTAAAAACGAACGACTCGATGTATTGAAATTACACCAAGGCCCTAGCAAATTCACGTACCGCTGCAAATGCAAATGCTGTCCGGCGCAAAGCAGCCATTCTAAAAACTCTGGGTTTCCACTGATAGGCCATCTAAAAACAAACAATTATTTTCTCAACAAAATTATTTAAAATAAATTCTTACATCAATAAAGTAAATTTAGACAAGTAAGACAAAAAAGCTTTGTGCCAATGCGGCAAAGAATCTTCGTCTGCTTCGATGCTTATCAAAGCTTTGTGCGCTTCGAATCCTCCATTGGACAAGGCGTACATTTCCACTAAATTTGTCATTGTGAGCGATCGCACTTCAGCATTAAACACAGGAGAAAACTTTAACGAGGCCAATCTCTGATTTTGGCTATCCCTAAAAAATAAAAATGTTCATTGCGAACTTCAAAACAAAGAAGAAAAAACTCACAAAGGCAACACAGGCGAAGCAACTTGTTTGCATAGCCAAAGTAGGCTAAAGTAAGCATTCAGAATGATATCGACTTCCAATTTAATTACGGTGTGGAGTAATATTGAGGAGACGTGGTTCTGATTTTCCAGCACTGCCCACTGAACTATCAACAAATTGCGGCAGACGGCAAATTTGGCCTGCACTTGTTGCGCAAAAGACTGAGCCACAACTGAAGTGCCTAACGAAGAAGTGAATAGATGCGAAACAGAGCCTTTGAGATGTGCGGGTAATTCGTTGCCGGAATTTTCTTCATCCATGCGTAAAAATTCCAGTAATTTGTGCATGACGGGATACAAATCTTTGCAACGTTTTAAAAGACTTAGAAAATTTTCCAAGAACTAAAACAATATTATTATTATTCATTTATTAATAAATGTTGAAAACTAAAAGAACATACCTCAACCATTGCGATTTTCAAAATGTCCCTGATGGCATCCATTGGTGAAACACCAACCGATAGATTCCTCTCAAATTCGTCATCTAGCTCGTCGGCGAGGTTCTCATCGATAAAATCAAAAATTTCAGACATCAACAGAAAATCATGTCTTTGTTTATCTGTTAAATCAAGTTTGGCGTAGAATGAATTTCGCAAACAATTTGCGGGACTTAAAATTAGTTCTTCTAAAATATCGACAGGTCTTAGAAAGGAATAAGCGGCTTTTTTCAACAAAACAGCTCCCGACACTGACGGCAAGAGTAATATTCCCAACGGACGCAGATCGGTCACGTGATATTGGACGCAGCAGGAATAAAAATCGGACCAACAACTGAAAATTTAAAATAGGCTTTTTAACGAAATTATATTAACAGTAAAGTTAATAATAAATGAAATAAATAATTCAACATTCTGTTGAAACATTTAAATACATCACTTTAGTATAAGTAATTATTTTCTTTTTCCAAAGGAATTACGAATTATGAAAAATTATCAATATATTTATTATTCTATAAATAGCTAACAAATTATTAATTTGTTTTTTTCAACATTATCATTTCAATAAAACCAAAAGTTCTTACATTCAAATAGTATTATTTAGATGGATGTCCTGTTTGAGAGTTTTTTTTTAAGTATACTAGTAGAAAACTTTAATATATTTTTGGATTCAAAATATCTATGGTTTCTGCTATTAATTTTTTTTTTTTTTTTCGAATATTTGCAGCATTTGTTTAGCAAACCTTATAATGATATTAAACGGAGGCTATTTTTTTCAGGGCAATTGATTTTGGAAAATTATAGGATAAATTTAAACTCGGTTCATTCACGAAGCATATTCTCAAAAAAAACCTGATCCGATAAAATGATAAAAGTAAGAAGTAATATATATATATTTTTTAACTTACCAAGCAGCTTTATCAATATATTCCGAATCAGAGACTTCCTGTTCCTGTAGCTTTTCCAGAATTTGCGTTTCTACTGCCATGGCCACCCTCTGCTTCAGGGTATTTGCAGAAATTTGCACATCTTGCACAACCATCGATCTGGTATAAATCTATAAAATAATACAATTCACCAAATGGGAAAAAGCACATTTCTACAGCATACACAAAGAGCTTTGCTAATAATCCTTAAAGGAAATCGTCCCGGATAGAAAATAAAATCCAAATAGACTTGCTTAGGATCAAAAATACTATCATCGTAGAATACTTCTTGGGGATTCGGCAATGGTTCTAATGTTACAGGGTTCCAACTGGTGAAAACTTGGAGACCCAATTCGTTGGGACAAAACTGTCCATTATAAACTTGCCAATCGCCATCTTTGCTTCTTAAAATTGACCAAATGGAAGTACTGGTGAAAGAGTAGTCAATCAAGTCCCCATCAACGGCTTCGATGGAATGTACATTAACAATATTAAACTGATTTCCGCTGATTATCGGTTTCAAAATGTGGAAAACATTTCTCATTGTTGAACTGGTATAAGCAGCAAACACAAAGTCGTTCTCATCAGAACCCACAACTTTTTTTAATAGTTGGCATTGTGCTGCAATGGTTATAACAAAATTAGAAAAATATTGATTCAGAAACTTTAACTTACAGTCTTCCAAAGGACGTAATTTTTGGCTAGTATTTTCATCAGAAATAAGAATATCGCTAACTGCAATACACAAATTCCTTGAACAGGACCAAACCTTTAAATGCCCTTCGCGACATAATGTGATGGCATAAGTTTCCAGACCTATGGTGTGCAACAGGATACTTACAATATAATTATTGCTATTTTTGGGCCTGGAAACGAAAGATTTCAAAAACCAATTGAAATTAAAAAGAACAACCAAACAAAAAATACCTTAAAATTCCAGTGAGAAATTTTGGAACAATACTTTCGCATTTCAATTCAAAGCTTTCACCAGGTGCATTCATAGGGTGTTTCACCAAAAGAAATTCTCCAGAAGGATATGCAAAAGTAAAAATAGCCTCTTCTTCGTGAGTTAACCACGATGCTGATACATGCGGCAGTTGCGAATCTAAATTATATAAAACATCATATATTTTTAACTTTTAACTAAAAATTAATTAATAATAAGTAACCGAAAGAGAAAATTGAACTTACTAGCAGAAGGCGGTGGCACAAATACATAAGATGTCCCATTTTGCATATTAGTGGAAGCAAAAATGGATGGCAGTGATGCACCAGGCAGTGAATCACAATCCTACAATATTTTAATTCTAAGAATTTAATTTAAGAAAAAAATTATACTTACAGCTCCATAAAATGCATTAGGATGAGTGAATGTTAATCTATGTACACTACAAACAGTAGGTATCAGAAATATAACTTGCGAATGAGTTTCATGGATGGAAATTCCACTCAAAATTGGTGAATCAAAAAACTTGTAACTCAATCTGTTTCCAGAAAGGTTTATATCCAAACTTTCTTCTGCTAATTCCAATGTATCATTGTTAAGACGCCTATTACAAAATTAATAAATAAAATAACTATTACGAATACACAAATTCAGAAATTACATTACCAATAAATGAACCGGTTGCGAGTGATGTGCCGGCTATTATCTAAGTAGCAATAACCATTAGCTCTTTCTGCTACTTTTATATCTTGGAGAGTACTTTGTGTACCACCTATTTGTTATAAATATTTGTAGTTAAAATAACAAAGAGGAAAATAAACGAATCGAAAGTGTACTTACCGGTATTAAAATTGACGATTTTCGAAGGCGGTGTAACAGTTTGATCCGGAATAACTTCGCGATAGAAATACCCGTAATCAAACATTTTAAATTATTACAATCACAACTTTAATGAGCAATTAATTGTTGATTTAGATTAATTTTAAAATATAGAAATGCAACTAGAAAGCAACGCTTTTTTTTTAGGTTAGTAATGCTTCGATATGTACAATTGGTTGCCTATGAAAAGAAAGTTCAGCGGGAAAATTTCCGGCCAGATATTATCCTTTGCATCCTTTGGAATTTCTCCTCCGAAGAAAAAGTTACTGAAGTTACTTCCTGAAATGAAATTGTAAATGGGAATGCTGGCAAAGTACTATAAAATGAAAACATTTTCATAAAAGAAAGAAAACCAATAACAATTTCGAATTTTCAAAGTAGGTACTACAATGGTGAAAATGGCACGCATAATGATCAGCAGGCAGAAAGGAGTAGGTAAGTGAGCTCTTTGGTCTCTGCGCGGCGTAGATCAATACGTTCGGCGCGAACATCCTGGGGCGGCGCGCGCGTTATTCGGCAGGGTCTACGGCGGCGGCAGCAAATCCAGCAGTAACAGCAGTGTGCAAGCCACGCCGCGAACGGACTGCATACGGGCGCAGCGAGCAGTGAAACGTCAACAGGAGCAGTCAGTAAGGACCCGGGACTTTGTTCGTCCTTAAAAAAAAAAATTAATAAAAGAAAAAAAAGTCGCTGCTAAGAGAGATCACCATCTACATGCGGACCGTGTCGTCGCGATCTTGAATTGCATTTCGCAGTGAACAAGTCGTCGGCCCCCGCAGCGATTCACCCGGGTGTATGGTGTAAATTATCGTGGCCTCGGATGAATCCGCACAATTATCATAGTTGTAAGTGGTCCCCGTATACTATTTGCTTTGATCCCCTCATGCTCATGTAACCAGCTGGCTTTTGTCTTTCGATTCCTGCAGTATACAGGTTGATATTATAAGTCTTTCAAAATGGGAGCGATTGATGTTTGCTCAGTGCGTATACATTGTGTGCGGAGAGCTTGCGAGTGATGACGCATTAATATAATATTCAAATAAGAGATTTGCGCTAGCAATAAACATCGTGCGGTATGTATTAATAGCTCTCTGCTCTCGGTTGGGGAATGTGTTTCTATGTGATTGTGTTGTGTTGTGTGTGTGTGTGTGTGTGTGTGTGTGTGTGAGTGTGATTATTGGAGTCCGCCGCCCCCGGCCGCCCGCGCTCATTAATGCGCTCCGTGCATTACGTGCGGTCGTTTTCGTTTACACATGCCGCTCATATCGCTTCTTCTATTATTTATTGTTGCTAATTTGCCGGCGTGCTCGTTGCGCTCATAAAAGGGTTGCAAATTCGCCTCACAAATAGTTGAATAATAACGGCGGCCCATAAATTCATTTTGGACCTCTTTTGTTTCCCAACAGCGGAGTCTATTATTTCGGTGGTTTTACGGGATTTTCCAGGTGCATTATTACAAAGCCTTTTTAAAAGGAAATATTGTTTTATTTTCTTTTTCTGTTTTTTCTTTGCAGGGGTCGACATTTATACCATTTGGCTTTTGTTCTATTCCGGGGAAAATTAAAAAGTGAAAAATTTGTGAAATTTAAGTAAATTATTATAAATTAATTAGATTCTGGTTGAAAATATCTATTCGGTTTTTTAGTTTTATTCAGGATAAATCAGGAATCAGAAAATATATTACATTTTTTCAAACAAGAGTATTTTGAGTATGTGTTACTGCAAAATGTTGCCAATTTAACCAAATCTTTATCTCCATTAATTGTCAATGATAGCCATGCAATGTAATTCAAAATGGGACACCTTCTACATTTTTCTAAAAATATTTTTATGATACTTTCTTCGGTGGTTAACAATTTTTTAGCTTCGTTTAAAAAGTCACTCTTGAAGAGTATTTTTTCTCACACACAAAGAAATTATTTTTTATTTAAATTACAATGCTATAAAAGTACATGGAATTTTAAAAACAATTTTTGGGTTGCTTTCAGATGTTTTTATAAATTTTTATAATGAATTAATAAATAAAAAAATTACTCATTTTGTATAAATAAATAATAACATTGTAAGATTTTATAAGTTTGTCACTTAATTTTTATCAAATTTTTTGTATTAATTTTTCCTCTGAAATCTAAGATTTTTCTGAATTTGAAATATACAGGGTGTCCCCTATAGGAGTCTCAAACACAATAAGTTCTAAAAAGAGCTAATGTTACATTTTTGAGGGTAATTTTTCTAAAAAACAAACATGACATCATATGATTTTTCCTACCTTTTTTTAAGTGATAAGTTATCTGGTAAGTTCATGACTTCAATGTTAAGACATTTTTTATGTGGATTATTAACTGGAGACAAAGCTAGGAAAAGATAAAAGTGATTATTTTTTTCTATGGAAATGGCACTTAACTTAAACAGAGCTTTTCATGTGGAAGTCAAACTTAAAATATAATTTTCTTTCGATCAATGTTAAGTTAAAATATAATGTTCTCCTCTGTCGAAAAAGAACAACGATAGGAAAATTCAGATGCGGCCAACTTTGTTTTCGGAAACTTTGACCTGAAAATGCATTATTCGCTTTTTTTCTAGCAACTTCGGTTTTAAAAACCTCCTATTGGGATTACCAATGTGATCCACAGCTACACTTATTTCCTAAGTTAGAAAACACTTTTTTATTAAAAAATATTTTCTTTTTAAGTTATTTTAAAACCAATAAAAAATCTGAATATGACCCTATTTTTATGTTAAAATATTATTTCGTGAGAGTCACTTTAACTTTAAATATACTTATACATTTCAATAGTTATAATTATTAGTTTATTATGTGTCGGAAGTCGATGGGAGTGATTAATCGCAGTTAATTGTTTTCTAGTTTTGTTTGTAATGAACAATTCCAAAACATTTTTCTATAAACCAAAAGTTTTTACACTCGGAAAGTTTTCTTTACATTACCGTACTCGAACTGTTTTAGGGCTTTTTTTGTTCTTGTTTCTTCGAAAGTTTCTTAAATTGCTTTTTATATTTCTGCCTATATTGCTTTGCGTTGCTATTCGCTTATTAAATTATTCTCTTTAGAATATTTGGAAATGTTTCGTGAATGTAAGAGTTGCGCTTTTACTTATTTTATGTATAATATATTCCAAAACTCATTTTGCTGATCTTTAAAAAATAAAAAATACCGAAAAACTTTTGAAATATATTTTGGACGTTTCATTTTAAATTTTATTCACATAAAAATCAGTATAAAACAATTTTTACTTTGAGATATTGGCGTCTGTGCACTAAAATTCATGATAAGCATCCGTCATTAATATATGTTTTATATAAAAAATAATTATAAACTTGGCTTAAATCGACCAAAAATTAATAAACTTCATATTAAGAAAAATTCTTATTTCATTCTGTTTTCCTCTTTGGCAGGAAATATTAATTTTTAATTTTAAAATAGGTTAAATTTGGGCAATTAAATGATAAATATTTTGAAGAAACCAAAAAGCAGGCAATATCTCTGTGGCTTTATACGAGTAGTACCACCCATTTTTTTTATTAAACTTTTTAATCAAGTAAGTCTTGAAGGGTTTATTTCAGTGATATGAATGATAGCCCATTATATCCATCGGAAAACGAAATTGAAATGAAATGCAGTTAATATCAATATTTACTTTGGAAGATGGAAGATTGAAGATACATATTTTTAAATGACATTTTAGTTATTTTGATCGTTTTCATCAAATTATCCTTACTTGGATGTACTGCAGAATGTAATCCTCTTTTTCAAATCAATTTATGTCAACTTTTGAAATTACCATTAAAACAAAACATTCCAATCAACGATAAACAATCAATTTTAGTATCAAAATATTGATAAAATTGTTCAGTCCTATTCAGATTTGCTTCTAAATTTTAGAAATGTATTCATTGTGAGTTATCGAAGGTTGTAATTTTTGTTGTTGCTTTTTTTGTATAATGAAGGTTCATACATCTAGCGACTTTATTCTGAAATTAGTTTAGATTCTTCAGGGAATTTTCCAATTCCAAAAAAATGACATGGCACGTTAACTCAATAAGATAATTTTGGAAAAGAAAACGGAAAACTTAAAAACGCATAATCTTATTGTTCTAGTCAATTTCGGTTATAATTAATAATATTAATTAGAGTGTTGTACAGGTGGATCACGAAACGCGTTTCCTTCAATCAATATATTATTTTTTCAAATGAATCAACTTGAATGTCTTTGAACTGACGCTGGCAAACGTTTGTCTATCCATCCAACAGGAAAACCAAAACTTCTGATTTATTAGCCAAAGTATCAATTTTGCGGTACTTCCGGTTTAACGCGAATGGACTTTTGATTTTGATGTCACTTTCGCTATTTTGGATTCTAGGGGCAATTATGAGTTAAAAAAATATGCATTTCGTTATTTTTTACTTTTTGGATGACTCAAAAATTTAATTTTTAAATTCAATCTCAGGTTAATCTAACAAACAAAAAATCTGATATTTGTTATGATGTGTATTTATGTATTTATAATAACACGTTTTAATTTGATCACTTTATAACTGCTTAATAAGCGTTATTTGGCAACCCCCCTAAAAATATAAATTATTTTGAGATGTTACTATTAATAATTTTGATTGGAGAAAACAATTCCAAGGAAAGCGCTTAACTGTAATAATAATAAATTTGCAAATAAGCCCATTTTATGCTCAGTAAGATAAATCGTAAAAAAGACAGAAAAAATGGCAAAGAAAAAAGTGGCAAAGAAAAAAGTGGCAAGAAAAACATAAAATGAGATAAATTCGAGTAATAAATGTACTAATTACTTAAGCCATTTTATATGTTTAGAACGACCACAAATAATATCCCAAAAAAAAAAACGACCAAAATAAACGAACCGCAAAACCATAGAGATTGACAATTTGCTTCATGACGATAACAATAATAAAAAAAAAAACGCACACACACACACAGTGAATCGGATAACAAATGGAATGTTCATAATTTAGAGGATTATAAATTTTCAAATGAA
>JASKGO010005766.1:0-10067 GCA_030556065.1 Holobus sp. GC000080
CGTTAGTCAAACGCGAAAAGTGAGTCAAGCGACGCACCCGCAAAATACAAAAACTTCAATAACTTTTGAACTAGTTAAGATATTTTGCCAATTTTGGTGTCATTTTAAAGAGAATTTTACTTTCTATCTAAAAAATATATGATGATTGTTTTAATATTTAAAATATTAATAAATAATTAAAAATTTATAACGAAATACTCTGTATAAAATCAGAAAAATTATAAAAATTAAATGTACTCTAAGTAAATCAAAGGGAATTTAATTAGCAATAAATAGATGAAAAAAAAATTAAAATCGGTCGAATAGTTTTATTTTTATAAATAAATATATAAAATTCCTTTTTACATTTCATCGGCTAATTTCGTTAAAAGATGAACCTACAGAAAAAAATTAATAACTTTTTAAATAATTAAGATATTTTAATAATTTTAACATCATTTTAAAGATAATTTAATCTGCTTTTTATTAAAATTATATTAATTTTTTTTTTTATATATTTTATCCCAACTTTATTTCAAGAAATTCCTTAAGGAAATTGATCACCTGGTATTAAGGAAGATCATAATGAAAATTAAATATTCGACCAATCTATTTAAAGAAAATTTAATTAGCAGTTATTATAGGTAAAAAATATTAAAATCTATTAATAACTTTAGTTTTTATAAACAAATTTTCAAATGTACTTTTTGCATCAGAGTTGCGATTCATCATTCAGAAGAAACCGCAGAAAAATTATTAATAACTTTCCAGCAAACTTAGATAATTAAATAATTTTGTTGTCGTTCAATGCAATTAGTCATTGGTAATTGAATAAGGGCAAACACAAATAGGCGCAATTAGTTTAAACAATTAAAATTTGAACAAATTCCAAAGCGGTGATTTGAAAATTTAAAAAAACCCGTTGAAAAGTAGAAGAAAAAAAAAGAGGCGCGCGCGCGCCCGGTCACAATGACGTGTAATTTGGTATTCATTCGTCACCAACGCATATGCATCATGCATAATGCATAGTAATGCAGAGTTGTACCGAGTCGTACAGAGAGTACACAGCACCGCACAGCACAGGAGACGACTCGACAGCAGCCATCGACGGCGGGCGGCCAAGAGTGAGCTGAGTGAGTGACTGGTAAATGAGTCGCAACAACTAGTGGAAAACTAGTGGCGAGTTAGTTCTGTGTGTGTTGAAAAGTGTTTTCAAGTCAGTTCGGCGTGCGACTCCTCGCCGCTAAGTCCTTTTAATATGCGCCGTGCGTTTTTCCATTTCCATTGCCACCAGCCACAATAAATCCTCAGCGAATAAAGTTTCGTTTTTGCATAGTTTTCATTGTGCAAACTTGGCAAACTTAATACAAAACAAAAAGGAATATTGTAGACAACTTAATTAATAAAAAAAAAAAAATATATATTTTTTTAAGAAAAAAAGTTTTTCCATTTTGTGTAAATTTTGCGTACCACAAAAAGAAGCATAATAATAATAATCTGTAATGGTGACCAATTGCGTGGATCGCGTCAGTGACTTATCGGCAAGTTCGTCGTCGCCAACCGGCAGTAATAGCGGCAGTGGAAACGGCAACACTACCATCGGTGCCATCAGTAAATTAATCTACCGTCACGACAGTGAAAATAATAATGGTACGTCAGGTGATTGTCGCGTTAAGGATGCGTCGTCCAATGTGAACGGCATCGTAATGAACGGGGGTGGTGAAAACGGTAGCGGTGGTGCTGGTGGCGGCGCCCTTGGCGGCGGTGCGAAAATGAAAAGTCGCGCGAAAAATTACAACGGTGCCAACAGTAGTAACGGTGCCGGTTACCAAAACGGTCATCACATGTCCAATCATCACTATCATCACTCGTCGTCCGCGTATCCGGCCATTAGTTCCGCGTATTGGCAACCGGCGCCCAATAATGGCCCCTATTTGTTACCAGGTAATTTTTTTAGGTTTAATTTTTTTAAGTTTTTTTGTTTTTTCAAAAAGGAAATATAAAAAATGTAATAAGGAAATTTAAATCTGCACTTGTTCGCTTTAAGATTTCTTTCAAATTTTATTATGGTACTTGGCGATTGGTTTCATGGTTTTGGTACCTTTATGCGCTTGCCATGAAGAAATTTCTATATGTACAGGTAGCGGAATGCAGCTAGCAGCTAGCAGCAAGCAATACACAATATTACGCAATTAAGAATTCTAGGTGCTGCTGCTGCAGGTAATTATTCGCTATTTCCGTCGATGCTTCGGTTTTTTTTTTACTGCTTATTACATACCTAGTCTTTAATCTACCTGTAAACTTTTTTTATTGATTTTTTAGCTTACAGTTTTTGGTGTTTTTCTTAGTATATGGAATATTAAGTAATTATCCTATTTGATTACAAATTATGTTTGAAAAAAAAATTCATAAGTTAAAATTTTCGAGGTATTTCGGAAATTTCCTTGAGTTTAATGCTGGGTTTTGAAGGAAACATAAAGCGCTGTGTTTTTAATTATTTAATTTTTGCATTGCGGTTGTTCCTAGGAAAATTTTCCACCGCCACAATTTTTTCGCTTTTTTCTTTTTTTGTTTGTTTCATTTTTTCCTTTGTTTTCTATTCAGAAATTGTATTAAACTGATAATTTAAAAAATGTTAATTGTAAATTTTTTTCCTATTTTTTCTATATATATTTGTTTTCTTTTTCTTTAGAAGAAAAATTTTATGCTGATTGCATTAAAAAAAAGTTAATTATTGTTTAAAATACCAAATTGATGAATATAATAATTAATGAGAAATATTACTAAGTAAAATCTTGTGGTTTTATAGTTTTAAACAAAATAAAAGTCACTGTATATTTTCAACAAATCTCTTTTGGCAATGCGGTTTTTCCAAGGAAAATTTTCCTCCTCACAATGAGACAGTTTTCCGCATCTTATGTTTTTTTTTTAATTTAATTTAAATTTTTAATATTTTTTATATGAATGAAAAAATGTTTTATCCTGATAATCTTTAAGAAAAATTAATTGAAGTTTAAAATTCCAAATGTTTTATAATTTTTTTCTTCTTTTTGTATAAAAAAATAAAAATTATATTATACTGATTATCTTCTAAAAATAAGCCAAATACATTTTATGAATTAATTAACGAAAATAATTATTATTAAGAAAGATTAATCAGTTGAATCATGTCTTTGAAACTGAATAAAAATCAATCTGTTTCAAAAAATTCAGTTAAAAGTTAATTGCAGATTTAAATTCCATTTTTATCCTTTTCTATAGAAAGAAAAACTTTGAAAAACTTTGAATTATCCAGATTACCTTTTTAAATAGTTAATTATGGTTTTTAGTACCAAATTGATTAAAATAATACTCAAAAAGAAGCATTAATCAGTTAAATAATGTGCTTTCAACTGAATAAACTGAATAAAAATCACTGTTAGTTTTTAACAATTCACTTTTTGCAGTGAAATAGTATTCCAAAATATTTTCCGCCCCCAAAATCTATTTTTCCTATTTTTATGCGTTTTTGCAATTTTCAAATCTATAATTTTACTGAATATAAATCGAAAACAATCTATTAGCATAAAAACATTAAATGAAACATTCATAATTATTCATAATAACCGAATGAATGAATGAACTTTTTCCCTCTTGTAAAATATAAATAACATAAAATAAAAAAAGAGAAAAAGAAAATTGCAAATAGAGAATAATAAAAGTTACATCACGACTTTGCATGGGCTATGGTGCACGTACTCGACGACTCTATACGTCTATAAAGAAAGCCGTATAGAGTACATCGAATGTGTTTGAAATGCAAAGTAAGCGACTTTAGTCTCGCTGTACTCGCATACACACACACACACACACACACAGTAATAATAATAATAATAATGGTAATAATAATAATGATTCGATGAATTTATAAACAAAGCCAAACGACAAAGTGTGTGTGTGTGTGTGTGTGTGTGTGCATGTATTTTCCGAACACGTCCGTCCATCGAGCATTACTATTATCGGCGACTCCTTAAAAAAAAAAAACAGCTTCGGTAGCCTCCCAAGTTGGACTGGACTGTCGCAGCAGCAGCAGTACTAACATAATAATAATTAAAAGTGTTTGCATTTTGTTCAGTATACTATAGTGTCGTAGTCGTAGCGGTTTTGCGTTGCGTCCATATCCTTGGCTCTCGACAATTTTACAATTTCCAATGTATCATGTAATTTCGTATTATGTCACACATCATCATGTTGTTGCGGTAATTCCTTTTCAATTGGTTATCGACTCAATTGCCTACTCTTTTTCTCTCAATTTTTGCTGTGTATCTCTGAATTTTGTAATTTTTTTGCTTTTTGTCTTGTTGTTTTTTCGGTATTAAAAAAAAAATAAGTACTTGTGAATTGCAATTACTGTATGTTTGTGTTTGTTAAGTGAAATTACCATTTACTAATTTTTTTTTCACTTTTTTTTTTACACAAAAAATAAAAAATAAACTTGAAAAGCACACAAAGAAGGTCAGAATGTAACAATATATGAAGATGACCTATTATTATTGTGGAAATTTGCCTTTTAAATGAAGTTCATTATGCCGGAGCCTTGCCTATTATTGCATTTGAAAAGTCCCCGTTTCACTCTGTAATAATAATAACCTAACTAAATTTCCAGTCGGTCTTTCTTTCTTTTTTTTTAAGTTTTTTTGTTTGTTTTTTTTTTGTCTTCACTGTTCCTCTTTTTTGTAGCGCAGTTGTTTCTGTTATTTCCATAATGCTTTTCAATGCTTTTATTTTATTTTATTACAGTTTTTTATTAGTTCGCTTTTTTAAAAACATTTTTTTTGTTGCCATTGTCATCGTCGTTATTGCATTACGTTGCATGATTTCAGCGAATGACAATAAAATAATAAAATAAATGGAATTGTATTTATTTTGTTTTGGGAAATTTAATGTTTTTTTATTTTATTTAATTGTCTGTGATAGCTGTAATTGCATAATTCCAATTTTGCCAATGAATTTCCTCCACTGAGTTTTCAATTGGTAATTGCGGCGGAAAAACTATTTGATAGAAAGGTAGGCACGGAAAATTAAAAAAAAAAGAAACGAAATGAAACGAAACAAAACGAAAAAAATTAAAATAAAGCGAATTCAACGAGTTTTTCATTTGTATTCCTGTCGCTGGAAATAATTATTCGTCGTGCCATAAGAATATTCGAACGTCGTTAATGTTATTTTCCATTGTTTTTCGCTGCTTTTTTTTTGTGTTTTTTTTTTTCGTTAAATGTATTGGTTTTGCCAATTATGCGGGTTTTTATTCAATTCTCTTTTAAAGTAATGATAATATACAGGCCTTGAAGTTTTTAACAGTTTTAAACTTTCTTTAAAATGGCTTTCAAAAAAAACTAATCTTTCTTTTAATTTTTTTTTTTAATTTAAAAACATTTTTAACTTTCTTTTAAATCACTTTAAAAACTTTTAAAACTTTCTTCTTAATAAAATATCTAAAAAAAAACTTTTTAAATATTTAATTTGCAATAATTTTTTTAAATTTTTATTTATTTAATCTTTTGTTTAATTTAATCATTCCATAAACAAATTGAACGCACAATTAAAATAAATAAATAAAACTGTGAAATCAGCAAGACTTGCATTTTTGTTATTTGCTTATTCATAACACCCAAAGCATTTGCTTTTAAAGCACGCAATTAAAAATGAAAACTAAATAACGAAAAGGAAAGAAATAAAGAAACCAGAAAGAAAAAAAGAAAAACTATCAAGCGGTGGAATGTGTTTGGCTGTTTGGCTTTGGTCGTACGTGAAGGTAACCACAGAAATTTTATTGTACCTGGCTGCATAACAATAATCATAACAAGAATAAACAATGTGACAAGGTGCAAAGGAATTATGACGGTGGAAAATAAAAGAGAGAAACAATGTTTGCTGCATATATAGCTTACTTATATACCTCTGTAAATACATAGAACTACAAATATATAAAGGTAGTATATAGCATTGTATGTGTAGTGCGTATAACATTTCCAAGAGCCAGCCGGAGCACAGAGAGCAAAAGCGGTTGGTTCTTGGTGGAATATATTGCCCGAAAACAGGTCGTTGGTTGTTCTTATCTTATCGCTCTGTTTAGTTGGGGATATGGTCATAGTTTTACATTATTATCGTTATTGCCTTTATGACTTTTGTTAGTTGATACTGTAGGAGCCAAACACACACGCACACACATACACACATATGAGAAACGTACAAATAAAGGATATTTTCACCTGTATGTCCTGTTCAGTACTCCGTTTGGCAACCATTTTTGTTTATTGCTGGCTTATCTTGATGCCCATTTAGTTTATTTAGTTCATTTAGGGTTGGGATTAATTAAAAAAAAAAAAAATTTTGTGTTTAATTGGGTTTTTATGTTCTTGTAAAATGTAAAATTTGTTTTGGTTAAAAAAATTATTATTGTGGACATTAATTAATATATTTTAATGAAAAAAACAGAGGAAGTTTGCATTTTGCATCATGTAAATTGTAAATGAAGCAGAAACTTTTGCAAATAAAATAAATAAAGTTGATATTTGCTTAGCTGAAATGGAATCCCTTGTTTTGCCCGAATATTGTTTGCGAATTGTATCCAATTACTTCTAGACCAAACAATAACATCATCATCATCATCATCATCATTCGAGTATTAAATTTAATCGTATCAATTATGCTTTTTAATCAGCAAATTGATTAATTTCCGGTTGGTGTATATGAAAATTGATACTTTTGCTGTACTTTGCACAATTATCACCATTTTTTTTTTTAATTCTGTTTAAACTAATTTTCTACAGTTTATTTTTTATTTTTTCTGTTAAAAATTAATTTTAACAGAAAATTAAATTAAGTAAAAAATGAAATGTTTCAAATGATTTTTTAATTCCTAATAGAAAATAAGCAGCAGTAATTGACGTTCCAAAAAAATCTATGCCAAAAAAATTGCGAAAAAACTGAACTAAACCAAATACAGAGGCAGCGCATAAATTTAATTTAGACATTTGTCTAAAATTAGTGGCAAACTAAATGATGCAAACACATTCATTATGACTTTGCTCGATCTGTTCATTAAACATTCAAAGTTTAAACTGGTGAGCTGTGAGTGCTGGGCAACATTTCAATATTCAAAAAAGAAAAATTAAAAAAATAAAAACCATGCTGTTTGCACATCGTAATAAATGTACTATGTACTGAGAAGACGTACTGACAGTAGTTGAGAGCAAAAAAAAAAAAGCAAGAGGCGTTAATTAGTCAGTCCTTGTCATCATACTCGGAACAAATTATCGCTCTGCTTTTCGAAATCTTTCCAAGTGCTACATAAAAATTACTATTTCTTCGTGAAAATAAAAAAATAAAAAGTTTATCTGTTAAAAATGAAGTTTTTTTTTTATGTACTAGTAGTGTGAAAATTTGTATTTTAATTCACACTTTAGTAATAATTACTTTTTGCTTTTTTTTTACTTTATTCAGTGAATGTTTTAAACTGTAAAATGTAGTTTTTTCTTGTTTAGAATAATGTTAGATAGCTTTTTTAAACATTCAGAGTAATATCACATTGTTTTTTTTTTTTTTTTTTTTGAAATAAAGTTATTTTTTTTTATATTTCAAGTAATCTTTAATTGTTTTTTTTTTTATATTTAGAGTAATGTTAAATAGTTTTTTTTTTATATATATAAAGCAAGAAAAAAGTTTCTGTTGATTATTTTATAATTATAAAATTGAAATCCAAGTTAACCGCAGACACAGAGTGCAATGAAATCAGCGACTGATAAAATGTTTGCTTCAAAGGGCGCCTACTTGCAGCGGAAATTGTCGTTGAAAGAGTGGTAAAAGTATAATCGGAATGTTTCCGTTTCGGGTCGCAGGTATTTCGTTCCATTTCCGGTCAGACTTAATAGGTCATTGATTTTAAAATTATGTCGACTCTGTTAATGGTAGACAATACTAAACAACTTAAAACTTTTAATTTTTAGGTTTTTTTGCAATTTTATCGTTTGAAATTCTAAAACAAAAACATAAATTTAATTAATTTAGAGATTCTAAATTAAAATTTTTAAATACTTAACTGATTCATGGTTTTGTCATGAGAATTAAAGTTTTCAAACGAAAATTAAGTATTTCTTTTCCGCTTATTCTTGTAATCCTTTTAAGGACTTTTAATGGCAAAGAACAAATTATTATTTAAAATTTCTTCTGCTGCTGCTTTTTTAGATTTTTTTTTTTTCCAAATTGTTTCCTGTCAGAAATTCTTAAACGGGCAATTTTTTTATTAGTTTAGAAACTTTTTTAATTGAAAATTGAGTATTTATTTTCCAACATTTTTTTTAAATCCTCTTTTGGACTTTTAATTTAATTTAAAAAATAAATAAATAAATAATAATAAATTGCTTAAATTGCCAGGCTTTAAATAGTTTGCCATGGTTATTATAACTAAATTCAGATACATGTCATTGCACATTATTTAGCTGAACGACTTTCCACATATTGTGCATCCGACTCGTTACGATTATGATTGATCGACTTTGCCGGCAAACTTTTGCCCTGCACAATTATTATTAGTGCAGACTGCAAAGCAGAGCAGAGCAGAGCATAGCATAGCAGAGCAGAGAGCATTATGCGCTTCTACTACTACTACCACTACCACTGCAACTGCTTCATAGCTGATGGATTTCCTCCGTCGAATCCTTCGCTTAATGCCTCCTTAATTAGCAACGCATTCAAGAGCTTTCCTTTTCACTATACTATAACCGCTTATTTCCCCCGCATTACTTCGCCATTTATTCGCCTAACTTGCCTGATCTCTCTCTATATATTCGACAATTCGACAAATTTACAGTTTAGACTACTTAAGCGAGACTATAGATGCCATTTTACACCAAATTTGCGCATTTTTATTCATTTTCCAAATTAATTAATTACAAAATTACAGGAATTTTTTTTAAATATTATTCTGCATGTTTTTGCTTTTTGGTGTGGTGTGGTGTTTCAATAGGATGCACCTCCTGAATGGCTGTGCAGTTTGCTTCTTTGTTACGCAGAGTGTGAATGTTGAATCAAGTAGTGTTGTATTGAAAAAAATCAGCTGAAACAAATGTTCGACACGGTTTATGCTCTTCTATTCTATATTATAGTATAGATGTATAGAATATAGGTGTAGGTTCGCATTTACCTTTACGTTTCAGCTATGTATCTTTTCGTTTTGTCTCCCCTGTTATTTTCTGTTGTTGTTACCGTTCGAGCATTCGAGTCCATCCATCTCTAGCGCATTGTTGTCGACTGTAATAATGATGATTATGGGCTTTCTCTATATGTATGCATGCAGCATGTATTGTATAGATAGGTACAAATATCTGTGTAAATGCACATTGGAAAATTTCCGTAATTGAGACTGCACGTACAGAGATAGCTATACTATAAATAAACACCTACTAACATTTCATGATCGAAATTTATAAACAATTTATAAATTGCAATATTGCTGACGACGCCTTAAATCACTCTTTTTTCCTTCTTTCTTCTTTTTTTCTTTTTTTTTTTTCTTTTTTTTTTCTTTTTTTTTTCTTTTTTTTTTCTTTATTTGTCATTAAATAAAATAAATTAAAAATGATAGAATCAAACTTTAAATTATTTTTTAATTAAAAGAATTCAAGATTTTTAGTATTTTTTTCTAATTAATGGAAATTGCAAAATGTTTAAGTAACCAATTTATGGGAAATCAAAATTAAAATCTAATAATTTAAAAATTGAATTTATAAATCACTTTAATGTTTGTTTTTTCTCTCTTTAATTAACAGAACTAGTTTAAAATAACCCATAAAAGTTTTAAATTTATTTGTTTATTAAAATTTAAAGCAAATAAATTATATTACATACAAAAGAAATAACGAAAAGTTCAAATAAATAAATAAAATCAAATCAAAATTAAAATCCTTAAAAAAACATTCATTTAAAATGAAAATTTTTAAAATCTAAGTTAAAATTTGAATTCCTTGTGAAATTTCATTACGTGCAGCCTTTTTCCGCATGAAAATCCATCGATTTTAAGGAAATTGCACGCCGGTAAATAAGAATAA
>JASKGO010005771.1:0-14778 GCA_030556065.1 Holobus sp. GC000080
ATTGAATTTTAAATCGGAGCGCGCGAAAAAAAATTTCAATTTACCTCCTCGAACTTATTTACTCCTGATACAAATCCCCGATTTTCTAAGGATTCGAAAAATTGAATTTTAATTCGAAAAAAAGTCGGATTTTTCGTTTTAACTGTTTTAACATTAGATAAAGTGTTTCTTTTGTTGTAAATATAATTTATAGCAATTATTAGCTCTGAAAAGAGCTGATTGATTGTGTTTTCGATGAAATTACCTGAAATGCAACAATTAAATAGAGAAGAACGGAAATTAATTGTTCCTTAAAATATCTTAATATTTAAGCTATTTAACAATAAAAACTAATATTATTAAAAAAATAATTATTATTAATAAATCAATTAAATTAAACTAATTTCTAATGAAAAACAATTAATCTGGCGCAAATTTAATGTTAAATAACCAGTTGAAACTGAATTAATTACTATAATTTACATTTTCATTCTGTTGCTAAGTTTATTTGACATATTTTTAATATAAATAATCACTTTTTGCCATTTTTTCAAAAGTTTACTATGGGCTGCAATAAAACTAATTAAAAAACTGAAAACTGCATGAAATTTAAACAGTTAGTTACTGAGTTAGGAGTAAAAGCTCACCATCTGACCAAAACAGTCCATCGAAGGAGCTTTTAACTGTAACTTGAAAACTACAAAACATAAAAATTAAAATAAAACATTTTTTTAAAGCTAAATAACTGCTTATTATAAAAAATTAATAAAATTAGTTTGTATTTAAAAATTATTGTACAATTATTAAAGATTAATTAGACTATTAATAACTACAATTTAAATTTTTGTAACTTTTAATTCACTCTGATAAAAACTAAAAAAAATGTTATAAAATTGCAATTTTTTATCAGAACTTATAAGTAGCATTAAGTAAAATCCCAAAACTAAAAAAAGTAATTAATTCAGTTAATTAGATGGGCAGTTATGAGCACATATATATAGAACAGTGCAAAAACGGAATTCCGGGAGCTTTTTAAGGTAGCTGGAAAACTATTTATGTCACAAAAATGTAATTAATATTTTCAAGAAGCTAATTAAATGCTAAATTTAAATTAATTAATTAAAAATTAATAAAAAAATTAATTTCGGCAATATCGGCAAAAGTATTAGAGCGCACAAGTCACAAATTTCCATTTTTCTGTTTTTCCTCTCTCCAAATGTTTTTATATACCTAATTTTAATTTTTATAACTTAATTTCTTATTTTACAGCTAAAATTAAATAAACAAATTATAATTACCTAGAAATTGTTGAAAATTTACATAATTATTTATCATTAATTAGCCCAAACATATAAAAACTTTAAATAAAAAAAATTTAAAGCAGTTTTTTTAAGTTCTTCTTATATTTAAACAATTAACAACTTAAAAATATTCAAAACTTTCAATTCACTGCATAAAAAACATTATTAATAACCAAAGTATCTATATAACTTATATAAAACATGTCCATATATCTCAAAGAGCCGTTGTTATTGCATCAGCATCATCAGTGGCGTCGTATAATATCATTAGAAGTGATCCGATACTAACTCATCCACACGCAAACACATAAAGGGAATCGTATAAATATGATAGAAATATTATTTGAACCACGTTACACAAGCAAGCACATAAATGGGGATAGATCTGTGGTGATGTGTTGAGAGAAAAAGATGAAAGCAATGGCGTGGCGTTATAGGCTACTTGCCACTAGTATTTATTCTTTTGTGAGTTACAGGGGATGAAACCCTCGCGTCTAGCATCAGCTCAGCACTACTTCTTAATCCGATGGAATCGAATCAAAGGGCCTGGAAGACATAAACAGGACTTTCTTGATTCCTGATTCAGATAGATTTTCCTTTCGGTTTTTTCTTCTCATATTTTTTCCATTTGGTTTTGTTTTTTTGATTTTTTGTTTTTCTGCAAGATTTTAATTATTACAATTAAAAAATGCAATAGTAAATAATATAAGGTAACTGTTGAAAAATTAATTAATAATAAAAAAAAAAATTCAAAACAAGAAAATTTAAAACTCAAACTATTAGATCGTTCTAAACATAAAAAAATCAGTTAAAAGCAGTCAAAATGTTTAAGGAAAATTAAATATATGGAACTTTATTAAAATTCAAACCGCAGGCATTTATTACTATCGCAATACTATTATTACCAAAGAAGAAATAAATTAAAAAAACAAATCATTACTAAAGGAGAAACAAAATAAAAAAGAAAACGAAAAGAAAGAGAATCCAATAACTATCCACCTTCCACCTTCGTCTCTTGTTCTCCGACTTCTTTCGTCTGATGTATTCCTGTTTCTTGTACATTGAATTTTGAAAAGATTATAATTAGCTGCTCGTCAATTGTCATTATAATATTCGTTATTAGGTATTGTTTTGCTCCATTCTTGTATTCGTTAAGTTATTCGTTTTTTTCTTTCTTTTTCCATTTTCTTCTTCTTTCTTTTTTATTATTTTTTGATTGTTTTTTTGTTTGTTTTTTTACTTGATATCTGTTGGTGAGGAGGTACGACCTCTTCAATTCTCCAGGTTCTCCACCTTCGGCTGCTTGTGGAGATCTCCGATGGAACGGAGCGAGGAGAGAGATCAATTTCGAACGTCAGTCAAGAGGCGACGTTCTAGGCGGCGGCTACACGGCTACACTCTCTACACACACAGCATCAACAGCATCAACGGCAACAACTCTCCGCCAAGTCAACGAATCCAATCTATATTAAAATGTAGAAATTCCGAAGAAGAAGAGTACAGCTTGTCAGTTGAATTTAGATACGGATGCTGGACGTGTGCCTGCGGTCATCTATATTCTGCTCTTGTACCTTAATGCCATGTGTAAATGCACACACATGCATTAAAACTTTAATAAACGTAAGAAAACTCTTCATACAGGGTGATGGATTGAAGTTGTAAAAGTATTTTTTCAGTTTTAAGTACGAGTTGGTTGGAAATTAAAAATTTTCACAATTTGATCCATGTTGATGGTAACTTTTTTTTAAATTGAAGCTTTTCCACTTAAACCGAAATTCAATCAATTTTTTAAAATTTTAATTAATTTTTAAAGAGAGAAATATAATAAAAATAACTTTCTTTTTTAATTTTAGGTCATAATTTTATTTTTTTTTAGTAGAAAAATAGAAAAAAATGACATCTTTCAAAGGTGGTAATTTTTAAACGCAATGAACCAAAATAAATTAATTGTGCTGAAATTTTAAAACAATACTGCTGAAAACTGTTAAATTTATTAAAAATACAAAACAATATTTCCAAGTATTAAAAGAAATGTTTAAAATTTTAATTTAAAATCAGTGAAAACTTAATTTTTCAAATAGAATGGCCTATTTTTGATTATTCCAGATTCCAACAATCAAAATTTTCCTAGAAACAATTAAATGATTTAAAAACTATTAGGTTTAAGCATGGGACTTGCATATAACTTATTATATATTATTTTTTATCTACTATCAATAATCAAATAAAAAATGTACCATTCCAATGGAAAAAATCAAATTTAAGTCAATTATAAAGTTTTATTTTTTAACAATTTGTTTTAAATTTTTATTTCATGAATTAAATAATTTTTATTTTATTTAAATGAAAATGTATATTAATAGAAACAACTAAAAAATAATGAAAAGAAAATCAACTAAAAAAACAGTTGATTAATCCATTAATGACATATTAAAAAAGAAAAAGACCGGTAAAAAAGCAAAGCAAAGCAAAAAAAAAAAAACAAACAAAAATAAAGAATTAAAAGTGAAAAAGTGAAGATACAGAAAAGAAGAAAACCGAGCAGTCGGTTACATGGGGTTGTAAGTGCATATTCCCAATTAAAATTGCGCTTATAAAAATTGCATCTCCATATTTGATATGCTACACACTGATATGCTCTCTCCTATACACAAACACCAAACACACAAACTGAACTGCTAAAGAAGAGAGAAAAACAGCGCGCAAAAGGGACGCGAAACTCTTGGCGGCGGATTTTAATGAGCATCAACGAACGGCGTATCGGCAAGCGAGCGCAACACAGAAGTAATTGCAATTGCAAGTGTTCCTATAAAGCAATATGTACAAAATTACGTGTATACTCGTATATGGGATGCAAGTGAGAATAATATACTGTTCGGTATTGCTACAGTATTACATTAGTTAGTATAGAAACGGAAGAGCGAGAGAAAGACGAGAGAAGCGATCCTCAGCCGCCCCCGCATTTTTATTCACATATTCGCAGAGCAATTCGCAAGTGCCGCCTCGTACGTTTATTTCTATTTGTATTAGCATTCGTTTATATACACTATATACTGCTACTGCTTTTTATATATATATATACATATATGTGTATGTCAATGCGGGAATTTCAATAAAAGAAGAATTCCGGAAACGTTATTCCTGCTGCCGGACTTTCCGCTGCTGCTGCTGCTGCTGCTGCGGCCCCGAGAGTGGTCAACGCAAAACTAATATAGTGAATTTTCTGCGTTTATAAATGCGGGGGCATTCTTCACGACGCTCTCTCTTTGCCTTTTTATCATTTCGTGTGCTGTTATTGTTATTATTGTTTTAAGTTTTGCATTGTTTCCGCTCGTTATTAGTTTAAGCGGTATGTGCTGGTTGTTTTTTGTAAACTTACCGGGTGATTTTTCCTTTTAATTTTATTTTTGAAGGTATCAAAAAAATCTTTTTCGATTTAAAATTCTTATTTTAAATTATTAACGTTTTCCTTTTTTAATTTTGATGTTTTTTTTTAATAAAAATTAAATTCATTAGTTAAATTAATTGAAATTTAATTTAAAAAAGATTTGATTGTAAAAAAAAAAGTTTTTTTAAATATTTTTCGGTTATTTTCGGTTAATTAATTACTACACTTTATGTCTTGAGATAAACAATCATATCTTTTATATTTACAAAACAATTTTTTTTTTGAAATTATCATTAAGAGTTGTTTTTGTTTGGGTAAATAAATAGATAATAATATTTAATGTAAATTATACAGAATAATCAAGATAAATTCATTAAATTTTAAATTTTGAAAATTTTATTGAAAATCATAGCAAAGATTGTTTAAAAATAATTTAAAAAAATGCAAAAATAACTTTAAAATTACACTAACTTCCAGTTAGGACTTCGGCCAATGCAAACTGTAATTTTTTTTTTGTACAAAAAATCAAACAATTATTTTTTGAATTAAAAAAAATCAAAATAATACATTGGACCTTTAAAATTTAGAAATTTAAAATTAAAACTGTAAAATTTCAAACTAATAAAACCATTTCCAAGAAGAAATAAATTAAAGCAAACATTATATCAAATTAAATTTAAATAAATTAAAGAAAGCAATCAAAAAATAAAAAATAAAGCAATAAAGATAAAAATTAAAAAACCGAAATAACCCTGTAGACAATAAGATTCCTGCAGTTGTTGTTTTAAAGTGGGTGGCATTGAAAGCCGGGGCCCACCCCCGTGCAGAGAGGAGACGCGCAGTTGAAGCAGTTAATTTGCGTATGGGAAATCGACAATACGGTGCTCTTTGCTCCGTGCTCCTTGCCACCCTGCAATTCCTCCACAGTCCCACACTACACCATACTATACTAATCAAAACCAAACACTGTGCCCTAAGTGCCGCCGCCTCCTGCCTCCGTGCCTCTGTCTTCTTAACCGTTTTACGTGTGTATTGGAGCAACGTACCTATGTATACAGCATGTTTGTCTAACTCTCTACATCCTAAGAAGAGCAGAGCCGAGCAGAGAGAAGAGAAGACGACGGTGGCAGCCGGTAAAGGGGTTGCCGCCCCCGCACCGCTAACTAATTGTTGTCTCGCTTCGCTTCTGCATACATTACCGGTGTTTTTTCGGGGGCATCGAGTGCGGGCCTCCGAAACAGCCAGACATCGATCGTAAATCAGCCGCCCCACGATTAACGGCACCGAAAGCAAAGCAAAGCAATAGGACAATAAGACGCAAACAGCGAACCTATATAGTGATAATTCTCAAAGTAGTAGTAGTAGTAGTAAATACAAATGGTAGTTGGTAAAGGACTGAAGGTACAATTGTACAATACTAATAAGAAGAAGGAGCGAAGTTAGAAATGGACGCAGTGGAGAGAGGAGAGAATATCGGGAGACAATTCGGACGGGAGATAACTAATGGGGATTAGCGATCGGAGTATATTTCAGATTTTACTGGACTGATGATGCCGAAGTAAAAATCACCAGGTGGTCGAAGTTCGAAAACTGTTCCATCAGACTTGTCTTCTTCTTCTTCTTCTCTTTATCCTTGTCTTGTATTCTTCGTCTCGTCTTCTTCCACTTCTTCGTCTTGTCTTCTGATTTAACGTAAACTTTACTTGTTTTCTTCTTCTTCTTCTTCTTCTTCTTGTCTTTATTCAGATGTATTTTCCGTTTCTCTTTCTATATTCTGTAATCTGTAATAATGTTTTTGTGTGGTGGTGTGGTAGTGAATATGCTGTTGAAGATGGGTATAATATGCGCATCTTTCCGATGATGTTGATGGCGGTTTGTAATTACATTCCACCACCGCTGATACACTTAATTATAAACGTGTATGTGTGAGCTCTCTTGTCAAATCATTCAATTCGGTCTCTCTCCCTTCATCAAGCCCTCCATCTCTTTCTATCTCTTTAAATACAGGGTGATTTATTGGAGCCTTAGTAATTCGAATACATTTAATTTTTATCAGTAGTTTAAAAAATGTTTTTTTCTTGTAATGTTTCCGAAAAATTAACTGTAACAAAAGTTAAATAATAAAAGACAATCCAAAAATATAAGTTAAATATTAATGTAAAGGATTCAAAGTGAAGTAAAGTAAAGTTAAACTTTTTCCACACTTCACTGGAAGTGGACAAAAGGATCACTTTACTTTCAGCTATTCACAAAAACTGTTTTTTTAAATAATAATCTTTATTAATTAATTTTTATTGCAATTAAATAGTAATTTTTTTTTACAAAAGTCTTTTTGGAAGTAGCTGAAAGTAAAGTGATCCTATTTCCACTTCCAGTGAAGTGTGGAAAAAGGATAACTTTACTTTACTTCACTTTGAATCCTTGACAATAATATTATACTTCTTATTCATTAACCTAAAATTAAATTCTTAAACTTTTACTAAATTTTCTATTTAATGTTAAAATCAAGGATTCAATTTGAAGTAAAGTAAAGTAATCCTTTTTCCACACTTCACTGGAAGTGGAAAAAGGATCACTTTACTTTCAGCTATTCAAAAAACCCACTATTTTTAATAATAATTTCTGTTATATGACTTTTTTACAAATACATCTTAACATAAAATTAAAAAAATAAAAAATACTTCCAGTATAACCGATAATGCCACCCCCTGAAAAAAACAACCATCAATTAGTCTCATAAATCACCCTGTATACGCATATCTCTCCCAGTTTCCGTCTATCTTCTCGTGCTTTCTGTCCTTCTATGGCTCGATGCCTTGCTCTTGCTTTTGCTTTGGCTTTGGCTTTCTCAGTAAAGGGAGAGTATAATTTTAATAAATATACAAGAGTCGAACTCTCTGATCCTACTCAACTTGTACACATTATGTGCATTTATATATTTATACATATAAATTTATATATATATATATATATATGCATTAAATACATTGATGTATGTGTGTGTGTTACATAGAAACAGACACAGACACAATGAAATAATAAAAAAATCGGTGGAGGCGCGCGTTTGCGAGAGATGCTGGAAAGTGTAAGCTAGCTGCAAGATGATTGAGAAGCGATGTAGGAGCAAAGGCAAAAGGAGAAGAACAAGAAAAAAAAATCGAAAAGACGAAGAAAAAGAAGAAGAAGATGAAGAGAAGCAACGAAGCAGGAACATCGTGCATGTTCTTTAATTGGTTGTCAAATTGTAACCAATAATCTTATTATTATTATTATCTGTTTTTTATCCGTTCGTTTTTTCCGACTTTCGAAATTCTTCGATCACGGAAAGTCAATCAAAATTTCTTCGTTCGGATGGGAAGAGTGGTTATTACTGGATCTATTGTTTCTTCTTTCTTCATCCAGTAGGGTTTCGTTTCTATTTTGCTTTTATTTTTTATTTTTCAGCTTTAAGAGTAAATTTCTTCTGATGTTTTTTTTATTTAATCTTTTTCACTTCTAAATTTTTATACATTAAAAAAAACAAGTAGAAATTTAACAAAAAATTAAAGAAACAATAACAAAAGAAAAGAATAACAAAAAACAAGAAAATCCAGAAAAAAGAAATAAATTAAGAAAAAACGAAGGCAGAAATAAAGCAGAGAATGAAAGAAGAAGATGCTGATGATGATCGCTGATGATGATGACGATCAGCAGCTGCAGATTTCTTACATACAGAGATTATCATCCATAATCCCATATACTATACATTCCTGCAAAATTTATTTTACAATATTATCTAAAATTTATGTATTGATTTTCTGTAAATTAATTGGTAAAATCTGAAATAAGTAACTTAAATAGTAAAGTCATTTCTGCAACATACTGTGAGATGATAAAACTTGAAAAAAAAAAAAAATAAATAAAAGCAATAAAAAAATATTAATAAGAAGTTGATAAAAGTGGGTGGTTTAAGCGGCGGGAGATCATCTTGTAAAGCAGCAGCATCCCGCTTATAATAATAGAGGAATAAATATAAAACGGGAGCCGAGAGAGAGAGAGAGAGAGAGAAACAGAGAGAGCAGGAGAGACGCGCACAAAGAGAGAGCAGCTCGATTAGTTTGTGCCACCGATTTGCCTCTTACGACAAATGTATCGTTATTAATAACATTTGCCTATAGCTTTTGTACTCTTTACCATTAACTTCATCCATACAATGGCACGTACGAAGCCCCATATATAAATAAATACAAAATACTTATGCAGAGAATCAGAGATACATAAGGAACACATAATGTAAATTGTAACGTGGAATAAACCATAGAGTCATGGTGCACAACACCGGCGACCGATACGATCGAGAGCCAATATAACATGAAAAATATGAATCTGGACAATTGTTTCGTATGCAAATCTCTAATAAATAAATAAGATCGATCGATAAATGCGATCGAGAAACAATACCACTAAGTTCATTTGAATAATATCCAAGGCGAATCTTCTTCTTCTGCTTCTTCTACTTCTTCTGCTTGTTCAGCTTCTTCTTTTGCTTTTGCTTCTACATTATTTTCTTCTACTGCTGTTCATTTTTTTCATTTCATTTATTTATTATTATTTATTATTTATAAAAAAAAAAGGTTTTTGTTTACATGAATTTTTCCCTTTGTCTTTCTTTTCCATTCGAGTGTGTGTGCGTTCGAGCAGTGTTTTACGAGTATTTACGATCGCAATAAAAGCGGGCCCTTCGATTTAGTGCTCGATTATTGTTGCGGTAATGAGTCGTAAAAGGTCTCATAATTAAAAAAACGGCGAAAGGCCCACACCGAGATTATTCATGTGCGCATCCTTTACGCAGAGAAATGCGGCAATATGTATAGATTCACACAAGTGAATATGCGTGCGTGTGTTTGTGGAAGGATGGAAAGATGTATTAAGCGATAATAAATTTAAATTATTTTATTATTAGTGTTTTATCGATTTATCTCGGAGCGTAAATAATATTTTAATCTTCTGATGGCTGTGTCGCCCTCTGGTCTCTCTATAAATTTCTTAAATGTTAAATATACAGTGCAATTCCATTTAATTTTTTTTTAATGTTTTTTATTTATTTATTTGATTTAAGTTATAAAGTTTTTTGTTTTTTAGTTTAACTGAAGTAATCTGATATTTTAAACTTGCAAACGAATAAAAAATAAAAGGTAAAGTATTTTTTTATTTATGTTCAAAATTTAAACCGGAAGTATTACTTGCTGAGGAGATAAATAGACATCAATTTAAATTCGAAATTATGTCTTATATAAATTTTTATGCTATGATTAAAAATTGATAAATGATTAATCTTTTTCTGGACTTTCAAACTGATTCCTAATTATTTGAAAATTATTCGTTTTTGATGGGTTTTTTTCTAACATTTAGTAAATTATTAGTTTTTATAAAGTAGTTAATTTCATACTGTTTTAAATAAGACAAAGTAAAAAAAAGTTAAATAATAATATTTATTTTATTTAATAACTAATTAATTAATAACTTTTAAAAACGTTGACTTGTTTGAACTGCTGAGCTCATGAATTACTGAACTTTTCAATATGTCGCTGATGTTTTTTATTTCCTTCCTGCTTTGTTCTCTCCCGACTTCTAATACTCTAATAAATGCGCATGAGTGTTTTATTATTAATAATGTACCACTAGACAGTACTCGAATATGTTTCGATCAAATGTTGCTTATGTGTCAGGCAAGAATATAAAGGGCGTCGTGTCATGTCATTTCTGCAGCAGCGTTTACCACGGCATTTATAAAGCGATTCAAGCAAAAGGAAAGAAGCGATATTGATATTCGCTGCTTTTCCAATTACAGCATTTTTTATTATTATTTTTCAAATTTCGTTTGCGTTAAATATATGAATAATGAATATATATGTTTGAGTAATAAAAGTGATTATTTTTTTCAATATAAGATACGAAATATTGAAGAAAAAAGAAAGTCCTTTTAGTTTTTCTGTATAAAGCCAAAAAGAATGAATCTATTGTAAATTTTTTTTCGATTAATTGTTGCTAATTAGATTGATTTTTGATGTAATAAATAAATTTTAAAGTTAAACTTTTTTCTGATTTTATACAATGGTGATTTTGTTCGGGGTGATAATTGCTGTAAACATCGACAGCGCAACGTTAGCGAGACGCGCTGCCGGACTATTAGTAGAGCGCTTCGAGTGTGGTGGAGACCGAGTGCTGGCAACTTTAACGTTAGCGCGTAACGTACTTGTCGGCAAGTGCTTGACTTATGAGTAAAAACTAAAAAATAAATTAAAGTAAAATTATTGTTAATTAATTAAGTGGCTGATTAAATTACCTTTCTAATGACATTAAAGTTGTCACTCTAAGTTAATCGGTTCAATTGTTATTTATTATATTCTGACCGCTTTATATTAGAAAATTTTCCAATAAGTGAGTTAGAGGAAATTTGTTTATAACTTCTAAAGAATTAAAGAAATTTTAATAATTTTCAGATTAAATTATAGCCAATTAAATTATCTATTATTTTATTAAATAAGTAATAAATTTTAAAAATTAAAAATAAAATATAAAAAGTAAAATTATAATTAATTAATTAAGTAACTGATTAAATTTACCTGACATAAAAATGTTTATTTTCACTTAATTAATTCAATAGTTATTAGTTATTTTCTAACAGCCGCACAAAAAAAAATTTTTTAAATAAAAAAAAACTCTTTTTTTTAAATTTAGCTTTGCATTAAATTTAAAATCAATCAAAATTGTATTTATTTCTTCTAAAGATTTAATATATTTATGAACATTTTAATTTAAAATATATAAATCCTCTGAATAAAAAATAAATAAATGAGAATAGAAACGAAAAGCAAAAAGAAAAAAAGAAGTAAACCGAAAACGAAACTGACAGCAAGTGATTTTTGATCCTTTTGAACATTCGAAACGTTTGCACCCGTAACCCGTAACATGCGATTGATAGACAGCTCCCTCGCCTTTTCACATACTACACCAGATACAAAAAAAAAAAACAAGAAATAAATACAGATATACAAAAAAAGGCAACGAGAAAGAAAGAAAAGAAGAAAAAAAGCACACACAAGAAGGCGAACAAGTGTCAAAAATGATTCGATCGGTATCAAGAAATTTGTACATTATATCTGTTTACACATACATATGCATATAAATACACACATACAGAGAAACACAAGAAGAAGAATAAAAGAGGAAAAAAAAGATCACGAAAAGCACGTACCGAACACAAATACAGCTAGATATAAGAAGTCTCGACGGGCGAGAGAAATCTTTTGTATTATATACGATACACTGTATCCCCTTATTGCTCACGCACCACTCTTCATCTCGGATTCTTATTCCTCGATTGATTCCGTCAAATAAGTAAAACTATTTTTCCCCGAAGAGCGCAAGAAAGAGGAGCAACGGCAGCGGCAGCGGTGGCAGCAGTAGTGGCGCGTTAATGCGATCGGGGTGCGTATTATTTACGAGCGCGGTGTGAAGAAAAGCGTGACAAATAAGTGTTCGATGAGGCTTGCATCGCGCGTTACGAAGAACGCACGTTCTGGCCCGACAAGGAGGAGAAGGAAAAAATAACCCTTATCGCATCAATCGCGCGCCACCCCCGTCGCTCGTTCGCCCGCCCGCTCTTCGCAGCAATTCTTTACGGCCTCGTTGGCCGATTCCCAAGCTCAACATTCAAAGAGAAATATGGTTGTTTTATATCAATAATTTTCGCATTTCTTTTTTTTTTTGGAGGTTCCCTTCTCTTTTCCTTCTTCTTCTTCATGCTTAGAAGAACTTTAAGATGTTTTTTCTTTTCTTAACAGTTTCCTTTTGTATTTTATATATTATAGATTTTTCAGTATACTGAATCTCTTAAATTTGTAAAGTAATTTATCTCTTAAAATTGTAAAGTTAGAAAAGAAAATTATAATTTTTTTTTGGATTTGTTTTTCACTAATTGAAAAGAAAATTTTCTCGTATTTAATTATTGCGTTTAAAAGGATTCTCACAAAATTTTTCTTCTAAAATAGAAAATTTGAATTGAAAATCCGATGAAAACTTATGGAAAATACGGCCCGCCAATAGATTAAAGATGTGCGTGTTGGAAAATTCACCAACACACGAGAATCGAAGAAAAGAAATAAGAAAATATAAATAAAATTTCCGTGTGTGCGTATATTTCCCATTTTTATATCCCTCGGCGGAGATTTATTGCACATTATTATTGTTTCTTGGAAAATACACAGAACACACAACGAACGACGAAAAGATAATTCTCACGCGACCGAAACTTCTTCCACATCTTCTTCTTCTTCTGCTTCTTCTGCTTCTTCTGCAGGAAAATAAGCGCGGACAAGCAGCAGCTTCCGAAAATCAGTTAAAATTTATCCTCAAGTTGAACGTTTCACAACAGAAAAGCAGCAGAAAAAAAAACAGAAAGAAAGAGTTAATTAAGTACGAAATTTATTAATCCAATTAATCGTCCGGCCGAATTTTTCCCTCCAGTTCTTCGCATAGCATCGCATCCATCTGTGGAATCCCCATATACTTCTCCAAAGCTTCACATGCAAATAATAAACCGAAATAAACAAAGTGAAAAATTCCGAAGCAGCAGAAGAGCAGCGTAATCGATATTTTGTATTGCCTTTGATTGTATCGGAATTATGCAGATGCTGTGCGCGACAACCTTTAGGAATCTTGTAAATGAGAAAAAATCGCCGCCGTTACCGTTGCTGCCGTTGTTGTTACTACCTGATGCTGTTGATGCTGTTCATCTCTCGGTATATCTCTTTTTCTGTACCATCTGTACGTACAGCAGCAGCAGCAGCAGCAGCAGCAGCAGCAGTATGTGTTAGAGCTGTGTGGATGTGTTCGCCGGTCGGCGGTATATAAAAATCATCATCATAATAATAGTCGTGAGCTCGGAGAACTCTGATAAAGCATCTTAAGTATCTTCCAGCTACTGTAGCTACACACACGTGTAACTCTTCACTCTTTCCTTCCTTCTTTCTTCCTCATCTTCTGCTTCTGCTTCTTCTTCTTCTTCTTCAGTTTATAATTCTACATAATTCTACTGTATGCACAATTTACATTTGTCTCTGCGTATTTTATAAATAATAATAATATTAAAATGAACTTTATCTCTTTCTTTCTTTATAACTTTTTGATATTTTAACCTTTGGTCCTTAGGTGATGCTCTTCTTCTTCTTCTTCTTCTGTATCTTCTTATGCTGTTCAGTATCTGTTCGCTTCGTTTGTTTTGTTATCCCTGTATATGCGACACGACAAAGAGTATGCGACTCTTCGGCGTTTCTGCTCTTCAGAGAGGGGACTGAGGAGAAACTTGTTTCTCAAAATTCATAACGATTATTTATTTAAGTAATAGCTAACGATAAATATGAGGAATCTTTTAGCGGTGGAAACCTCACAGCATTATTTTACTTAACGCTTTTATTATTTTTTATTGTTTCATTTTATTTTTTTCTGTTCTTTAGATTTGTTTTTTTATACATATATGAGGATATTATAAGATAGGTGATTATAATCAGATTCTGGTCGTTAAAACAGCTGTGTTTTTTTTAATTAGTTAATTCTGGGGATTTGGTTTCCTAAATTTATTGTAAATTTTTGAAACTCATTTGTTGCCCTCCTGTTAAACTGTTATGTATTGAGAAATATTTCTTTTTGTTTTGAAGTTCCTGCAGGGCAAAGTTTAATCTTTTTTTTATTTTTATTTTTTCAATCAATTCAATTAATTTTTTGTTACATATAAATATAAATAGCAAAAGAAAATGTTAAATTTAATTAAATGGATTCGACGTTGCTTATGATTTTACTAATTTTATTTATTATTGCAAAAAAAAAAGATACTTTTTGTAATTGTTTTGTATAGCGGATTAAATTACCTTTCTTACGATATAAAGATTGAAGCTCCAAGTCAATTAGTGTAATTGTTATTAATTATTTTCTGACCGCTGATGATTAGCCGTTTAGCTACCAAAATTCCCCATAGTTATTTCTTCATAAAATATAAAAAAATAATCCGATCTTAATAATTTCTTCGTTTAATTATTGTTAATTAGATTGCCTAAAATAATATTAAACAAA
>JASKGO010005776.1:0-19394 GCA_030556065.1 Holobus sp. GC000080
TTAGCAACAGAAAATTTTGATATCACTGTGGGGTAATGGAAAATTTGAAAAATTAAAAAAGCTTTGCAAGGAATTTGCTCATCATTCCGAAATTAAATGCAAAGAATAAATTTTATTGTTAATTAAAAAATCCCAATTAAAAAAGAATTTAAATTTATCAAGAAAAAAATTCCAACAGTTAATAAATAATAAGAATTATTTAGACAGAAAAATAATTGAAAAAAGTATAGATAGAGAAGAAAAAAAAAACAGCTTTACATATTTCACGCTTATTTTAATTTCAGTTGTTGTAATTTGCTGCTAAGAGTGAGTAATCGAATTAATATTCGAAAGGCATCTTATTTCCCACCAGCATCACTATCGATACAAGTGGACATTAATCAAAACGTTAATAAATTAATATTTTAATATGGTCGCTAAGTAGAAACCCGAGTAGGCTAATAAATTTGCCGAATTCTTCGAAAAAGAAACAACGCACAACACACCGAGAAACATCGTTTAAAGCTAGCCTAAACGGTGGGCAGCTTTTATATCTATACACTACAGAGAAAGAGACTCATTAATGGTAAAAACACAAGAGATAAAAAGCACAAATAAAATATGTTTAGATACACGCATTTCGTATAATTAATAATAATATTAATAATAATAATATAATCAAAACGAAATCCGCGCGCTTGCAGGTTTATGGTTATTTATTAATACGCCATGACATATCAAATTAATATAGACACATGCACACACACGCACACACACACACGTATACATGTTCAGATAAAGGCAGGAGAGAGAGAGAAAGAGAGATTATTAATGTTAAATTATATTTCATTGTATGCGAAGCCGTAAATGAATAGAATTATACATACAGAGAAAATCTATACAACATTACGCTGCGATCATAATTTTAATTGAAATTTCCATTTAATCTCTCTTTTATCTTCCTCTCTATGTACCGTTCTCTCGCTCTGTCTCGCGCTGTGCCCTTTTTTGTTTCTCCCGTGCGCTCCTCCTCAATGTACCGGGAATTATTATTTACGCAACAAGTGCATCATAGTTGTTTGTTATAATTGCCGAAGCTTTTTTTTTTTAGTTTTAATGTGTTTACAGTAATTCAAAACGATTTTTCTTCATTATAAACATATACAAAAACATAATTAAAAAACTTTAAATGAAAAATTTGTTATTATTTTATTAAATTTCTAAATGTGGGTACATTACAACACAATTGAACTTAAAAAAATCTGTGTATTAAACAATACTAAAAATTGTTTAATTAGTTTTATTGCAAATTTTAAAATATGAAATTGTTGCTAGTTGCAACTGTGTAATTATGCATTGAGTAATTTTACAATATTATAGTCGATGTTTTAATTAGTGAATGTTTTAACACAAATTAATATATGTTAACTTTCTGCCTAATTAAGCTATTTGAACTTTTTGTTTATTATTTTTAAAAAGCTCATTTTTCTAAGTTCCTGTTTTTATAAAATCAAAAATAATATTATAAAAATAAAGTTTACTTAAATTTCTTCAAGCAATACTCAATATTATAAAAAAAAACATGTTAATAAAATTTTAATGACAAAAACCTAAATAAAAATCAACTAATAAAATAATCAATTTGCTTAAAGCTATACTAATTGACCTTTCACTAAAAAAAAATGCAAATACCAAAAAAAAAGCAACAAAAAAGTCATAAAATCAAATAATAAATAAAAATTCCATTTGCATGAAACCTATTATTTTTTCAATAATAAAATAAAACATAGAAAAAAAAATGTAAATACCTCAGCAACATTTCCAGTAAACAGTGAACAAATCAGTAGTCAAGAAGCGTACATGAGCAACCCTTGCCGGGAAAGAGAGAATTTGCAATTTGCTCTTCTAATAAGAACTTAAACAATGTGCAATTTGGCACAAATAGTGTAGCCGGGGACAATGAAATCAAAGTGGAACAATCGGCAATAAATTGGTTACATTGTCCCGGCTCTCCGACGACGAAGAACTGAACTATATGTGTGTGTATGCACAAGAGCACACGCACCACGGGGGGTAAATCGCATTATTATTAAAATCGATTTCGTAAGCAACCATTACATGTGTAGCGGTGCGTTATCGATCTTTGATGATTTGTTCTCTCGCGCTTCAACTAAACACACACACGCAACAAACACACATGCAGAATCCGTGTTAGATGTATATGTAGGTTATGATGTATGCCGTATGGAACAGTTGTGGAGTATTCAAGCAACCCCTATTGTGACCTAAATCACTTTTATTGTCAACGCAAGTTCTGTCTTTGACAATTTCCATTTAGCGATACCAAGCAGTTTTTTCCTTTATTGCTAAAGACTGAAGGCTGAAGACTTTGTGCTTTGTACAAAGGGATATATAAAGGGCAAGTTACTTTTTTAATTAGTAATTAAGAAATTAAAACAATTAAATATATTAAAACTTGAAAATTAGTTAATTTGGCGTTTGATTAGCCAAATAAATCATATAAAAGCTCTTTATATCTTGTATCTTAAACCTAATTTGATTTTCTAATGTTTTATATAAAGTAGGCACTACGTGTGTAGCGAACGCGTCAATTTATAAAGCATAATTGTGTTTTGCTAGCTGCCTGTAAGTATTTATAAATCGGGCAACACAATGTAAGTAAATTGGAGTGCGCCTGGGGCGGAAACAAAGCGCGCCGGTTATTTTTGGTGGTAACGCGGCGGTTACAACGCCAATTAAATCACTTAATTAAGCGCCTTAATCAACTTGTCACACAACGAATCAATCTCCAAGTGTGTGTGTGTGTGCTTATGTATACCTATACGTCTCTCTTTGACAGCACAAAGAAAGCAAAATGCTTCGGCTTGAGCTATTTAAGTGCTCGTGCTCTGCTAATGATAATAATTAAAATGAAAACGAGGAAAAAGAAGCGACTTCGCGAAAATAATGCATGCAAAAGTTTTTCTTTGTGCGCCGAAATTAATTAAACCTTAAAAAAGCTTTTGAAGGAAAGCAGCAGCAGCGGCAGCAGAAGCAGCAGAAGAGAAAAAGTATCGAGTAATTGTTTTCTGTTCTTGAAAGCTTCGGCGCGCATTACTTGTAACATATTACGTAGGCAAATTGAAGGAAAAAAGCTCGCCGAACAAAACTTGAGCACAGAGGCGCTGCCGATTTTTTGTTATTATTACCAATATCCTTTTATCATTCTTGAAGCCTGTCAAGTGTGCAGACGACGACGCAGATAATAATGAATAAACGCGAAAGGAGCGCGTGCTCCTCGCAGAATTACGTATATTGTGACGCAGTCGGGGGGCCCGAATAAAAATGCTCTAGCTACTCTAGAGGTTGGGAAATTTGTTGCGCCTTCGCATCCATCGGGAGAAAAGAGAAAAGGGCGCGGTAATTAAGTTGTCGGGAACAGGCTGTCGGCTTAGAGTCGTTTTCGGGTCCGAATCCGGAGGTCATTGTGTTAGTCGGGGATGAAATTTTTGATGACCGCCGCCGTGTACCAACCGCACGTTACACGCGTTATATGTGCGAACAAAGTTGTGTGCGCGCGACAATAATTCTTCCCCACAAGGCGCGATAATTGCTTATAAATTCTTGTGCGGATATTTAATCGGCACGCAGGCGACCCATTTCCTACTAATACGCTCGCAGGAAATCGACGACAATTCCAGCGCTCCCTTCGCTTTCGCCAGGATAATAGGGAGCAAACTGTGGGGGTTGCGAAATGCGTATGTGCCGTGGGCCCACCTATATTTCATTATTGTCGCATTTAAGATTGCAATTTCCCTATTTATTGCCCAATTTCTAATGCGGTAATTAATTACAATTAAAGTAAAATGTAAAATTATTAAAACATATTTTTTGTTGATTTGGTATTTTATTCATGGGACCTGCGCTTTTAATGCTTTTAACAAATTGGAGCCCATAAAGAATTTTATGTTTGATTTTATCAGTTTATTTCTCTTTGAGATTCAAATATCTGTAAAATCTATATTCAAACGAATCGATGGATTTCGGTGATTGCTCATTAATTTTCGTGCTTTAGAAATCATCCTGATTCCGAATCGAATGTATTTTTTTTATGTGGGAATTCGATGCTAATTAAGGCGATTCTTATTGAAATTAGCATATGTAGTATAGACAAACAAAAAAAAAATAAAATAAAAAACTCAAACAACGCTTTCGGATTAAAAATTCATTTCTTTGGTATTCGTAAAGTAATTTGCGCCAAGAAGAATTTAATATTGGTCATATAGACTTTAAATAAACGACGGACAGGTGTTCGTATAAGGTGTTTCTTCCTTTTGTTTTCTTTTACGAAATGTCAATGAGGTTGTATCACGGTTTATAAATAGATCCAATTAGTGATACCTTTTTTAATATGAAAAAGATTAATCATTAACATCAGCCGGTTTTTAAACTTCTGAAATATCCGCTAATGATTGTATAATATTTGCATTCATTAAGAAAAAAATACAAAAGAAGTTTTACCTTAAAAAAAGTTTCAATAAAACAGCTTTTTTTCCAAAATAATAATAATAATAAATGACTTTATTTATCAGAAAGAAAAACCACAAAATTAAGACGAAACAATTACTTGTGAAAAACGACAAAAAAAACTCGTAGATTTACAAGTTTAGATGGAAAAGAATCATTTTTCATTCAAAAATAAAAAATAAAAAAATAGAAGAGAAAAAAGTAATATGAATGATTGTTTCAAGATCTCGCTCAGAAAAGCCATTTGTTTACACGTATTAGAATCGATTATTATAAGGTGACACACGACAATTAATAATTGTCAGGCGGAGGAAAGTTGTAATTGAATGTCGTCGTCGGTAGCTCGTGCGTCGCATACACACTAATGATAAAAAGCGATAAAACTTTTAAAGCCCACATAATGCATGCCGATTTAGTTCGGCAGTTCGGCAAATCGACGGCTCTCGCTAGCGAAATAATTGTTTCGCAGGGGCACCTGCACATTTCATCCCCATTACCGCACATTACGCTTTGCATGCGCCAAACAATCATTTCAATCGTTTCAATTTTTCGAAACGCAACACAGACAGACAGACAGACGGACAGATTAGCGAAATATATGTATATTATGCACAAAGAAGGTTGCTGCTGCTGCTGCTGCAGCAGCAGTGAAACAGTGAAAGAAACGCAAGGGATGTATAATCTTCTGCATAATATACGCGCATCATGTGCATCTAATTACAGTGGCCTTGAGTGCTGCAACTATTTATTATTATAATCTGTGCGCTGCGCCGCGAGAAGAGACAAGAAATATAATAGGTTCGAGTGCACAACACAATGCGTTTCCTCACTATCGTCTAATAATAATTGTATAATGAGCAGCGGAGGCATTTACTATACGCTCTCTCTACTCGTATAAGAAGAAACAATTACGCAAATCGATGCGACGCTTTGGGGCACGTTCGGTAGCCCGTGATTACGCCTTCGCAACTAATTACTCTTCCGACCAGTTTTATATAGTACTGGTGGTGCTGCGGCCGTGTGTATATTTGGAGAACGATTCGGATCGCGCCGAGCCGGCAAATAGGGCTACCACTTCGTATGTGCGGCGATACAGTAATACACACGTACGGACGTACAGGCACCGGTAGAGGATGAATGAGTTTGTGGCCGTAGGTGTTTTACGTACCTGTTCTGTCAGTAGTCTCTTCATCGTTTAGTCCCTTCGTGGGTGTTTATGTTTCTATCAAGTGGGCGCCCGCAAACAGAGAGACAAACAACTTGATGTCTTCACCCATTCGTAACGTTTCATTAAATTTTACGAATTAATAAAAGCTCCACAAAGTCATCATTGCAAAAAAAAAAAAACAGAAAAAAATTATCATAATGATGAAAAAAAAACGCAGCAAATTAGCCACATTAGTCACGAAAACGAAATCCTTGTTTCATAATTAAAATAAGAAATTGCATAAACACCTAAAAAACTGAAATGCCTTGTCTTGAAAGCAAAGCAATTCCCGACAAATCAATTAGTTTCTCTTGCGAACAATGAACATGGAAAAACGAAAAGGCCGCCAAAGGAGTCAGCAGGATAATCGCAATACGCAAAGGACTACCAGAAGGAGAAGAAGAAGATACAAGCAACGATATTGTGCAAAAAAGGTCGCTATTAGTGTGTTCGAGCGCAATTGTTTAAACGTCACGGGGATTCTATCTAAACAAGGCGTGCACAGCCGAAGGAACAAAGCTGCGTGCCCTAAACTACATATAAAAGAGAGGAAGAGGAGACCTGTTGCATTGACTATTCGTTCGGGTTGGTAATTGACAATTGTTTACAGCGATTATCATTCATGTAGTACTCTACAGCAAGTGTACATTTTACGTTTTTCTCTCATCTCTTCTTCATCTTCTTCTTTGCTCCATCGGATGCATTTCGTTTTCCAACTTGCAGCGCTCTCTTGTAAACGCCTAATTTGGACAGCATCAGCGTTTCGTAAAAAGCTTATTAAAGGCTTGCTGTGCGGCGTTAAATTAGTACGCACAAGTATTTATAAAATATGCAGAAGATCATCTCGCTCACAGTGTGTGCGCCACGAACCACCGAAAAGAAATGATCGATGACACGACGCGCGAGATTAGAAGACGATATAGTTGGGAGACGTTTATTGTCCTGCTGTGAGCCTTATTCCTTTTGCACGTCCTATATCTGTATGTATCCGTACGTATATACGGGCAGCGCCGTGACAATAAAAATTATAGTGAAGAACAACGAGCCAGTTCGTGAATTGCATTCATTAAAGGCCGACACGCAAAGGAGATGGTTCGAAAGAATAAGAAGGCTCGTATAGCTGTCCGGCTCGTCGTGCGTGAGACACCCCGAGCGAGAGCCGCCTTCAGCGGGGCCCCTGCTGCCCCCTGGTAGCTAATTGTCTTCCTCTCCTTCTTCATTATCTATTTCTTACAGCTATACTTTACAGTTATTACGCAAAACATTCAAAGAACCTCTATTTATTACTATGATTACTTTGCGCACTTTTTTCTCTGCTATTTCTGCGCATAAGAAGCAATTTTGAAAATTCTTTTTTCAGCTTTTGCCTGCATGCAGATTTTTACCACTTCTGAGTTGTTATTGTAATAATAAAATCAGTAATTGTCTGTATTATAATACAGGGTATTACAACTTTTTTGCTTCCTTTGTAATTTATAATAAAATAACAAATGGCATTACATCTTTTTTTTGACAAATTTTAATAAAAGAAAAGTTTCCAATGAAAATTTTAATAAAACCTTAGAAGAAAACTTGAAAAAAATCATTAATTATCAACAAAAGCTTTCAATATTTTGTGGACCTGTATGAAATTTAAGCTGAAAGATTGCGTGTGACGAGCACGGGCTTGTGAAGTTTGAGATGTAGGCACAGGAGCATCTTGTTTAATAATAATGGTGTTGTAGCCGCGAGATTGGCCACGGTTCTAAATGTTCAGTTACTTTTCGCGCATACGTAATTTTGATTGATCGGCATTTGGTGCGGCTTGCTTATACTAGTATCTGTATCCGTGTGTATGCCTGTATAAAAGTTGTAATATGATGGGTACGTTGCCAAGGGCACTAAGTTTTATATGAAATGATTATTACAGTACTTAGGGCCCCGATGAATTAATTGGCCGTTGGGAGCATCATCAAGACAATGTCCACCGCGAGCTTAATTTATGATTATTACCGTTCAGTCTTGTTTTTTATCTGAGTGAGTCGCCGTTGTTGTTTTCTCGGTGTTTTGTTCATTTTTCGGATTTTATGTATATCGCCGCTTTGGCCGGGATGCAGCAGCCCGGCATCGGCCATCAGAGAGCCGAAGAGCGAAGAGCCAAGGCAAAGAGCAGCGAACAAGGAGGAATGTTAAATGAAAGTTTGTGTTCGGCGTCGTAAAATAATTTAGGCAGCTCGTTTAGAAAATGGGAACACGGGATAACAAAGAAAAATAACCGTAATTAAGGAGATTCTCTTCGTGGCGCGCGGACAGATAATAACATAAAAGAAAGAGCCCGTAGTATAATCGAGTCCGTCGAGTGACTTTTGTGACCACTAAACTATCTTGTTTATTGTTTATTAAAATGTGGTAAAGACTTTTATACGCACACACCAGCAATGCCGTGGCTGCTGCTGCCTTCGTGCCTCTCGCTACATTGCGACGACGACGACGACGAAGAAGTGAAGGAACGAAGGAGCAGTTTTTTATGTTACATACACGCAGGTACGGTGTACATGCAGCAAACACAACGCATACAACGCGTACAACGCGACAACGACGACGACGACGAGCCGAGAGAAAATCAAGCAAAAAACGCATCCTTGTGTTGCCAGCGAGGAGTATTTTTACTTAACGGAATTTCATTGCTGAATTCTTGCATTGCTAAATGCACATCGCGATCTTTCCACTCTCGGCCGCGCGATTTATAAACTCACTATCTGGTGTATAATAAAAAGCTCGCTTTGAGAATACGCATTGTGTTATTCCGTAACTGTACTTCCGAAAATGGTATTACTTCATAAATAACGACCTGGCAAAATGGATGGATATCGAAAAAGCCGCAGCAGCACAACAGCAGAACTGCGAATCGCCACGAAACGAAGGAAAAAAAATTATACAGTGCACACATTGCTCGACTTTGCAATCGGCTTTTACAAGAATTCTCTCTCTTACAAAATGTACAAAACAGGACATGTCGGAAAACATCGCCATATCTCTTCTTCTTCTTCGGTTGCTGTGGCTGCTGCGGAGGATTATAAAATCTATAAATGATATTAAATCTATTGGATTTAGTATTAACATATGTTATTGTAATTTTTTTCTTAAGAGGACGCTTGTTACAAGTGTCATCGACTTCTCTAAGGATATTCTAAATTATTTACTGGCATTAGGTTCTATTGCGAGAATGCATAAAGAACTATTTATTGGATACCAATGTATTATTCATCAGGCGAAAAATTAATGTCTTTTCGGTTTTGAAATACATAATATGTAAATTGCGGACTAATTTATATATTTCAAGTAAATCAGACAACAATTTATCGCTTTTATTTACATTATTTCTATAAAGTTAAAATAAAAAATGTTTTAAACAAATTAAGAATTAAAAAATTAAATTTAAAAAAATATGAACTAAAAAAAATCTATAGGTACCCTGTATAAAGTGCTAAGCTAATTGCACATCCAATTAATAGACACGTAGCTTAAGCAAAAAAATAAAATTACAAAATAAAGTAAAAGATATAGATATCCGAAGTAAAAAGAAGTAGTGGTTATAGAGCGCCGTAGAAAACAAACGGAAAACGCAGTTGCAGCAATATGAAAAAGCGACGTAAAAGTCTAAAACTACTTTTTCTTAAATTGGTCTTCGGCAGCAGCAGCAGCAGCAGCAAAAGCAGCGATATTTAAAGATAGTTGCATGCACACGCACACACTTTTGCGCGCGTTTTGTGTGTGACATGTTTTACAGCAGTTAAACACCAACGAAGCAAAACAACAATCGCGTTATGGGAGACAAAAGAAGCAGCAAACGAGTCCATTAAATGCGTTTATATGGTCGACCACTTTTATATGTATTTAAAAGTTGGTATATAGTTTATTGCGATCCATTGCGGGCTATTTACCTACTCCAATTAAAGACTGATCGACGATTATTGTTCATCCATAACAATTCTAACTTTCACCGATCAATTCTTTGCAAACGACCACTCGACTGGCCTTTTAAGCATTCCCAACCGGAATAAATTGTAATCAAACAACAACGTATTGAAGAAGAAGAAGAAGAACGAGCAAAAAGCCTACATAGCTACTAGTTTGTTCTTTCTTCTTCTCTAACTTCTTTCTACTATACAATGTCTATCTGCTTTTGCTCACTCGAGCACTCTTCTGGCTGCTTGCTGCATCTTGTGTTACGGAAAAGATCATTGTGGTGAAACCTTTCGATCGGAGAAGCGTTTCTAGATATGGTAACACCATTATATATTGTGCCTACACCAAACGCATCTGCATGCGCTTAATTTATAGTCAAACACTCATTTACTTCTTCGCCGGCATTCACAATCTCACTCTTTATCCGGTGCATCATCTCTTAACTAACAACAATTCATGTGGGACTGCAGAAGCGAAAGCAGCAATTAATAATAATCAATGCAAGCCATGCAGATTATTTTTTTTTTTTGTAAAAAGACGTCTCTCTAATAATTTCCGGTTATCCTATAAGTATTTTAAAAATGATTTTCACTTAGATTTCAGTTAATAATTTTAATAACTTTTTCATTTAGAATAGTTAAGATTTTTTTAAATTTCAAATGTATTTTTTATTAAGTTTCTATTAATAAAAAGTGGTTTCTCTTATAATTTCCGTTTCTCCTAGAAGAATTTTTTTAATGATTTTCATTGAGAACTGTTAAGATTTAAAAAAAAATTAAATACAATCTTAATTAAGTTTCTAATAGTGAATACGATGATGAAATTAAAAATCAATTTGCTATAAGAAAACTATAATTATGCCTATAACATTTTCGAAACAATGAAAAAATTTCATTAGCAATTTGCACCAGATACTAATGAAATACCTCTGCAAAGAATAAACCCGTTAACGTTATAATTCAATTTTTGCTGCTTAAATGTCAACGATAAATAACGAGCATTGTGGTAGTTATAATAAGGTATGTGCCCACTTGTTGCTGTAATTTTGCAACGGACATTTACAAAAAAAATGTAAACGAGCGAATTAAAATATTTTTGTATTTTATGACGCAACCACAACAACAACAACGACGATAATGTTCTTCGCCACATAAACATAATACATATATAAACAACGGGCGAATGAGCCAAACAAATCGCTGCCTCTAATGATGATCGTTCTTTGCGGCCACAATAGAGTTATAAATAATAGTTTTACGTGAAGCCTCGCATACCTATTGTACTGGAAAGGATAATAATAATAAATGATGTAATTCGTTTGATTGACTGCTTCGTAATATTTATACCCGCGTACGAACCGTATCGCATAGAAAATTACGAGAAAAGCGAAGCTAAACAAATAAGTAGTGGCCATTGTGTGTACATCAACCGAAGAACAACAAAATGTGGTAAGTGAGTAAATAACAAGAATGGCAGCGAAACTTTTACCATCATTTTTGTATTTTGTATTTTTTGGTAGATGAAGAAGAATAAGAGGAGCAAAGGATTCGAAATTCCAAAATAGCCACTTGTTCGTCTTCTGCTTCTTCGGAAAACTTCCGTTCTTGTGCTGGCGCTGTTAATTCGAAGCAATAAATTACCATTATCGGTCGTTAAATTTAATTGGTCGATTATATTACTAGTTCTTCTAACGTTCCACGAGAAGAGCGCGTGGAAAAAGTGGTCGCAATTGTCTCCTGGGAGAATCGTTAGAAAATCGATACAGAAATACGCAGAGGCAAATACAAATGAGACGTTATTTCGAAATCTTTATGTGTTTGTTATTCTTATTATATTGTGAATTCTTATTTTTTTTTTTTACCTCAGCTAGAAGTAACATTATCGTTGAACCGAAACGATATAATTGCCTCCCTTTCGAATTATAAAAGCGGCTGGTGTAATAATAATTAGCGCGAAAGAATTGTCTCCTTTTTGAATCGCCACTTATTATTATTATCGCATTGATTATATTATTATATAGTATAGAGTTGAGCAATGCGCGAGAAATAAATGAACGACCTTTAGAAATATGCAAGCGACCTCATTTGACATAAAACAAACGTCTGTCTCTGGGCGCCGGAGCGCGAAACCAGTTTCTCTCTTCTATTTTGCCGTTAATATTCAGAGCAATCGATTCCTAGAGATACATTGTCACTGGCTTTGTAAATCCGCATTCAAAATTTCCAATAAAAAATTAAAAAAAAAATTATATGACAAAATAAAAAAAAAAGAAATTTAAATGATAAAAGACAAAACAATTAACTGAACTGTAAAAGAGGAATAGAGCTAGAGCAGCTATATTGATTGTGTGCGGTCTTCGCTGACGATTTAATCAATTTAACCAACATTAAGAGACTTTTTTCATTAAGAGACGCTCTTAGAGCGCTCGGTACCTCTGCTGCGGCAAAGGAGTTTATACTATCTACTATAAGGTTCCCTCGCACAGTAATGTTTCGCATTCGTGCAAGATGAGCTTTTAATTTGTGACGAGCATATGATTAAAGGCGAGCCATAATAGATTTATGATGCACGGTTGTGTGTCGGATGAGACTTTGGCGTGCAGAATCATTTATCGTGATGTGCTCGATTATTATTCTTCCTCATAGAAGAGAGACGAGACGCACACACGAACACAAATATAGAGGAGGTACTTAGGCAACGCACAAAAAGTCAGTTCACTTAATAACCGATAATTATTTACGTACATTATGCTAACCGATTTTACGCCACCATGTTATTAATTCTCCCAGCTTTTTGTTTTCTGGAGGTACCTCTACATCTATACACACTATATACAAATACATACAAAGAAACACTTACACAAGCATAAAGAAATTTATTAAGATTAAGAAAAAATAAAGTTAAATTAAAGTTGGTGGCCGCATAAATGAGAGACAATGGAACGTCTTGTAAAGCACTCCTGTTTCTTTCCATAATAATAATTTAGTAATAAATAATTTAGTAATTTATAATAAATTAAAGGTTGCGCTCGGGGGGTAAACATATTGGAAAAGCCGACAATTTCAGTATTAATATGTTATTGTGTATATTTTAGACGGATAGGATAATTGCCGGTTCGAATTTAATGTTTAATTACTGAGTCGTTATTAATTAAAAGTGAGATACGTAATTAGGTTTCATTAAAAGCGTTTAAATTGCTTACAATTCGCTATTAACTTTATAGTCTCTTGCAGTTGAGATTTTATCTATTTTAGTAATTTTTGCAAGCAAATTTTGCAATAGAAATTTCGTTTTTTTTTCTTAATTTTAATTTAATTTATTCAATTATATTGTATAAAATTAATTAATATACCTAAATAAAATATAATGTAATTGAATAATTTATTCAATTAAAAAAAAAATTAGTTTACATCGTTTCAGGTTTTATATAGCTTGTAAATTTCGGTGAAAACTGTGCTTATAATTTATACTTTATGGCATTAGTTTACGTCCTAATCAAATAAAAAGTTACTATTTTATATTTGTTTTAATAATATAATAAATAAATTGTTAACACTTTTGTTTATATTTTCTTTTTCATTTTTTTTTCTCCTTGAAATATAATTTCCGGATTTTTTATTTTGCCTGTCATTTTTAATATACCAATTACTTTTTAATATTAAATTGTTATGCAAATTAAAAACAAATAAATAAATAAATAAGAATTTGATTTGGCTACATAACAAACCCAGAAAACAGACAAAAGATTGAAGAATCTCCTTCACAATAACAATATAACATTTACCAATTGCACAATTAACATGCCAGTAAAACATTTTAACATTTAATAATTAACAAGCAAAAAAAAAAATAAGAAGAAAAAAATAACTCACATTGTTGCTAAACGGTTGTCCTTCGGTTATCCGTAAGGTATCCTGGGTATCCTTTGCACAAGGCACTGCAACAAAAAAACTAATTAGAAAAAGAACATTAAAAAAAAACTCACACACACACACACACAGAGAAAGAATAAGCGAATGATCCTCGCAATTGGAATGATTAGTGGCAATAATTATCAAGTTGCAAAATCCATTAATAATAGAAGCGAAAAAAATGGCCGTTTATTGCCGCTGAATAGATTGCAACACATGTCTGGCTGTAGTTGAAGAAAATTGCATAATAAACACTAACACACACAGAGCGCGATATTATTATTTGTGCGATAATTAATTTTAACGATGTCATATCGTATATAAGAAAAGTATCTGTACATAATGGCGAACGATTGCAACAACAATTATCGTTATAATAAGAGAGCCACCGCGTAGTCGATAAATTCGAGTGCAATTCGCATTAGGAGGCCCAATATTCGCACGTTGCATGTACGACGCGTAATTAAGGCCGCTACCGCTGCTACTATTTCATACCTTATAAAATGACACTGAAATCAAATTAATTATTAATAAATACTACAATTTTTTTTTTCTCAAAATCCTAAAAAATAGTAAAGCAAAAAAAAACAAGTACAAGAAACGATTTGCCTTGTGCCTATTGATTTTCGCATTTTGAACTAGGAACGCCTCCGATGCACAGCCAACAACATAAGTTGCGAACTTCTTAAATTAAACACACAGAGGAAAAAAGTTGGTAATTAAAATTGCGTTCGCTGAAGTTTTGCAGACTCAGACGTTCGTATAGTATATGGAAGGAACAGGGCAAAAGGCGATTGCTGCTAAGAAACAAAAACAAAAAGCAGTAGAAGATGAGGAGAAAAAAAAGGAGCAGAAAACCGAACACAGCGTTAATTGTTTTATTTCGAAGGGTCTTTATTACTATTACTAAATAAGTGTATCGTGAAAGAAGAAAAATGATTGATGATTGAAAAGTTTTGAGTGGATAATTAATGTTTGTTCGCCATTAGTCCAGATATCCGATGGAGAAGAAGGTGGATGGAGATTAATTACGTCTTGTTTTACGTATGTAAATATATCTCCGAAGAACAACAACGGTGAATCGAACGCGGGGCGAACAAACGCAAACACGAGCGGCCAGCTAGCCGCACGAAGAAAACAGGAAGAGCCTTTCGAATCGATCGGCGATCGAAGGAAGGCATCTTCGATGGAAATAATGCACGCACACAGCGTTTAAAGCGTCCATCAATCAAATTAATACGTTACATACAAAATAAGAAACTCTCGACTTGAAAAAATCTACAATATAATATATAAAAAAAAAAACATAAAGAATTATAAAAGAAAAAAGTTAAACAAAGTATATGACGGCCCTCTTTGAGCACCTAAAGTGAGTCGTCAGAAAGGCTGCTATTATTTTATTATTCGCTCATCATGGCTTTAATAATATTACGTATAGAGGAGCGCGCAGTGTAACCACCGAATCGATTTTAAGTCGACCGCCTCTTTTAATCATCCGCGCACCACCATAGACTTACAATATATACTACATAATGATAATAATAACAAGTACAACTTAATTGCAATGCTGCTTATTGATGTCCATCGGTTTACACACGTACAGGTAATAATAACTGCTGCGATGGCAGTAGCGGCGATAAGCATAAAATCTGATGGCGATAATCGAGAGACGAAGCATAAATGCATAAATAATGGCGACCATAAAACTAGTTATATTAAGTTGACAATTTTATAATCGATTTTATTTCCTGTTTTCATCATCATCACCAGCAGCAGCGGCAGCAGCGGGAGCAGCAGCAGCAGAAGCACCAAGCAGCATCGAAAAGAACGGTGATGCGAGCGCACCTCGCAGACTGTACACACAAAGAAAGGAAGCAAGCAACACACCGGTACACAAAGCGTGAGAAGCTATTTTCTAGCCAACCAGTTATTATTAGTCGGTTAGTCAACAAGTGGAATTTTTCAGAGAAAATCCAAACAAATAGTGGCGATTAATCAATACGCCAAACTTATTAATGCTCGCAATTTGTTTCGGACGCAATTTCCGCTCTCTCGCCGCTGCTGCTGCTCTCGAAAATTGCGTCACAAGAGTGCATCTCTTAGCGCTCCTCCGATGGATGGATGGATAGATGGATCATTTACGACGACGTATCCGAAGAGAGGAATTCCTCAAGTCACACACAACAGCCATAAAAGCAAGTCGTATTAATGAGACATTAAAACTTTCTAAGATTGTTATCTGGACGCGTCCACTACTCGCATTATCTATCCGTACCTACATTTCAATTTTTTTTTTACTATTTCTTTGTTTGTGCGTGTGTTGAGATTAGAATGTAGAAACTGCAGTGGTGTTTGTGGTCGTTTTGGATGTGTGCATTATATGAGCAAAAGAATGGAAATTAAAGCAGCCCACGATTTGTGCATTTCGTCAACCTGCTTATACTGCGTTCTTGCATAACGTTTTTACTATAGTAGATACACTTTCGAATCGATTGTTTCTGTTCGATCTCTTGGCGGTTGTGTTAAGGTAATCGTATGCACAAATGTGCGCACACAGAGGAATTACCTAACTAGGAGAACGCCAACAAAAACGGACCAATTAGGTTAAAATAGCATCCGTTAATTAGTACACTTTCACCGTACTGAGAGAAGCTGCTTGAAGCAGCGCGATGTGTCGTTTGTCCGGCTGGGAACCAATGCGTGTAGATCACAATTAGTAGAGAACACAAACGATTAATTAACCGTTTTATGCGCGCGCTTTTTGCCGCAACTCTTTCCTTAAATTACGAAAGGTACTTAAGGAAATTACATTGCCATCGAATTACTGTTAAGCTAAATTTAATGAACTTATTTGTTCAAAAAAAAAAAAAATCAAAACAAAGATTTTAAATTAGGAAAAATTAATGAAAGCTTTAATAAGAATTAAATTTAAAAATTAATTGAAGTCATTGCATAGTATGGAAGTAAATTTAATTAATTTATTTGCTTAATAAAAATCAAAACAAAAAAATGTAAAATAGGAAAAATTACCGAAAGCTTTAATGAGAATTAAATTTAAAAGTAAATTGAAGTCATTGCATTGTTAGTTTCGAAGTAAATTTAATTAATTTATTTGCTCAATAAAAATCAAAACAAAGAATTTAAACTAGGATAACTTATTGAAAGCTTTAATTAGAATTAAATTTAAAAATTAATTAAAGTCAATGCATAGTTAGTTTAGAAGTAAATTTAATTAACTAAATTTAATTAACTTATTTGCTCAATAAAAATCAAAACAAAAAATTTAAATAGGTAAAATGAATGAAAGCTTTAATAAGAATAGATTTTGAATTTGATAATTAATGGAAGTCAATGCATGGTTAGCATGGGAAAATAGCAAATGGAAATTATCTTCTAGTGAATTTAAACAGTTTGTTAGCCATAAAATCCATTTCGGAGCAAATAGTGTTCGGTGCTCGTTATCTTTCCGTTTAGGTAACCATTAATTGTCTAACATGCAACAAAACCATTAATTGATTGTTGTGGTTCGGAAAGAACAAATTCCAGCCGAACAAGACAATAAACAGAAATTTGTACGAACGGTTTTATTGCTCTTTCGAAAAGAGAGAAAAACGAATACCGAAAAGAATACAACGTACACACGGCGCACGTAATTAATTGACGTGCATAAAAATGGGAAACTTTACGACGTTCGCAGCTGAGACTTTTAAACTTTTTTTTATTTTTTTCAAGAAAATAAGAAGCAAACAAGAAGAAACACTAAAAAAATATGTGAAAAAAAAATCAAGAAAAAGAAGAGGAAACATGTTCTGCTTGAAGATTATTAAAAATTAATTATCGTTTGGCGCAAACAACGGCTGATTAGTCGGTCAGTTAATTTTGACATGACGGCCGTTGTTGTCGGCGGAGTGTTGCGTGATGGGTGTTGTTATGATGAGTGGTTAATGGAAGTAGCAAAGATTCGTACACACATGAAGCGATAGAGAACGGTTGTTCCGCGGATCATTGACTCCGAACCGCTGGTTAATTATAACCCACGAATATGTAATTACATGAATACAATCAGTAGATGCGCGCAAGAGACGGACATTCCACGGTAATTATTAATATCCAGTGTTGAACGCGCTTAACATGTATCTATCTACACACAAACAATAATATTGTGGACCTCCTCGCCATACAGTATGTACTACCTTCTTCTTCAACCAACAAGAATCCATCCTCCGTGGATATACATACTATGGACACTCGTACAGACTATAGACACGCACACACACAGCAAAGGAAAGAGATTTTCATTTACACTGTCTCTTCCTACTGTGCATTTTAATTTTAAATTATCGTCCGCCCGAAGAATGGACCTCATCCATATGCTGCTGTTAAACAAATAGCCGCACATTAATTTTCACAAGCAACGCACAATGGAAAACAATAGCCGTCTCTTACATATTATTATTTTCTTGCACACAATACGCCCGTGATGATGGCTGAAATATTGCTTCCATTTTCAACTTATTGTTTTTTTTTTTTCATCGTAACTCTTCTTGGAATATTTATTTCTTGGGTAAATCATATTTGCTTTGGATTTTTAAGAAACTTCCAAATTGCTTTTAATAAAAGAAGCAAAAGAAAAAAGAAGTTTAAAAATTTAATGACCTCAATCATTAATACAAATTTACACTCAGTTTTTTTTTTGTTGTTGTATTAAACCAATAAATCTTTTTTGGTCTCCCGAAAAAAAAAAACTTCATTCATCAAAGCTAAAATATTTATTGTGCAATAAAAGTCACTAATTCACTTTAAATAAGCTCCGAATGTAAAAAAAAGAGTAAATAGGTATTTTTTTTCGACCGCATACAGCGGGTACTTAAAGTGCATAAAGTAATTATTTCATAATTAAAGACTATAAAGTGAGCGCAATTACATTTAACCCTAGAGGTGGCTTAATGACTTCAATAAAACAATAGTGGAATCTGTTTCGGTAGCAATAATCATAAAAAAACGGTTATCGCAATGAAAAATAAAATATTATTTAGGCGTACGTAGAGAGCATAGAGAAAAAAAAAACTGTTTACGATAAGTGTATTTTATTACTCGCACCTTTATTGCTGGAAGGATTTAAAATTCTAATGCTTAATGTTTCATTGATGTACGGGCAATAAATAAAACACCTTTATTGTCATCTCTTGCAGCATAGTAGTAAACAATTAAGCCCACAAGTGGAGACTTCAAATGAAAATAAAAGAAAGAAAAAGAGAAAAATTATTCGCGCGCAAACACATTTTCACTCGGCGCTCTCTAATGAAAATGAAGTGTTTCGATTCGATTGCAAAGCAAATGCAGCGCGAGTCGCATGCAGTTGCAGCGAACTAAGAAATGCGTCCGCAACGCGTAGATATACATAAATTCGAGTGCAGCGACAAATAAATAAATAGCAGCACTTATAATAGAGCAGGAGGAGAGTGCTTGTTGCATAACGAGGGCGCCTCTAATACACCTGTTTTAGACGCCGCGCAAGAAGTAACCTGTTGTTGTTGTTGTTGTTGCTGGTGCATTTTCTAGAAACCCGTTCCTTTTCCGATTGCCAATCCGGCGTCAGGACAATAATGAAGAGCGAAATAAAAAGAGCGCTCGTTATTTGCAATTGCAACTGCACACTCGCTGCAGTTTGTGGCGTTTCTTCGTTTTATGCGCTCTGCGCTAACTTTGCTTCGTTACGAAATCACCACCACTAGTAGTAGTAGTAGTAGTGGCCATATCTAAGCTAATTAGAAAGTTATTAATTAGGCGCGCAACGCAACGATATTGTTTTATGCCATATG
>JASKGO010005778.1:0-13339 GCA_030556065.1 Holobus sp. GC000080
AACTGACTGAATCATATTCAGTAAATAACTCACTGAATACTCAACGGAATAGAGTGCTGTGATTTTTTTTCTTTGACATAACCTTAGATTATTTGAAATAATTTCAGTTGATTCACAACCTTCTAGAACCATTTTTAAAAGTCAATTTTTTTCATCAAATAAAATATAAATTAGTTTTTCCACTAAAAGTGAGTGAAAAAATATTCCGAAAAAGTGAAAAAAGATATGGATTACCATTTCAAAATCGAAACTTTGTGTCATTTACGATGAAACCGGAAGTACTAGAAAATGTAAATAATTACTTGATTCAAATTGAAACTATGTCATTAAAAAAAAAAAAAGAAAAAAAAAATCATAAAAATCGATTAAAAAAGAAAAAAATCAAAGGGGTAAGCCACTTTTCTGTGACGCCCTGTATAAAATGCGATATTAATAAAAGTGAAAATGAAAGTTTCACAATTAAAAAATGATTTTATTGATTATTTAATTATTTATTTATTAATATAGAATTAATTATCAGTAGCAAAATTGAAAATTTTTATCAATTTATTAAAATAAAATGAAATAATTTAATTTTTCATATTACTTTTAATTTTCAATTTTTTTCTTTTTTTCAAAATTGGAAAACTTTATTTATTTTCTTAAAGTAACATTATATTGAGCAAATTAAATAAAACTTCTCTTTAGAGGTTACATTATTGAGCAAATTAATTAAAAATAAAAAAGAGTGTAAAATGTAAAAAAAAATTGCACAATTGACTAAAAATTAATAATTATTTATGTCTATTGTGAAAATCGTCCTTGTTTCGTTTTTTTTTTTGAAACGTCCGAAAAACAACAAGCAACAGGTCAATGTGGGCAATGCAACCAAAAAAAAAAAAATAATAAAATAAAATAAAATAAAAATAAAATAAAAATTAAATAAAATTTTTAGCAAAAATCAAATATTTTATTGTTCTCTTTTTAAAATTTTTTTTGTTGCAGTTTTAAAGCAAAAACAACGATTTTATATTTATTAATAAATGTTTGAAATATTTATTCAGTAAAATTTTTTTTTTAAATGAAAAAAAGCAGTAAAAAAAAAGAAGATAGAAAAAGTGTGTTTCTATTTGTGCCAAATAACAAAATTTATTGCCTTTATAAATAAAACACTAATAATAATAATAATCATAAGAAATAATTAGTTTGTAACACTTATATTTGCACATAACTATAGTTTTCATTTGTTTCTCTTACTATTGCTAATTCTGTTTCTATTTCTACTTATATTTTAATTCTTGTAATAAGTAAATACTAAATAAAAACTTCTAAACAAGATTGAAATGAAAAAAAAAAAAGTTAAATTTTATTAAAAGCCACTAAACAAAAGCAAAAAAAAAATATTTTCTGTTACTTTTAGTATTCACCCAATATAAAAATTTAATTGATTAATTTTTTAACAACTAAATAAATTTAAAAAAATAATCAGTTTTTTAACAAATACTAAAAAAAATTAAAAAATAATAAGTTTTCTTTAACAAACACTAAAAAAAATATTAAAAGATCGATTTCTATTAATTAAAATTCACTAAACAAAATTTAAAAAAACTTTTTTTTCATTCTCTGGGAGAATTTACTAGTAAAAATTAAAAAAAAATCAATTTCCATTATCTGAGACTAAAAAAAAAAAGAAACAAAAACTAATTTTCTTTAAAAAAAAACAATTAAAATAAAATTAATATGTTTCTTTCTGCAACCACTAAACTGAATTTAAAAAGAAGTTAAAAAAAAATTTTTTAATGAAAAAAAAAATTAAAAAAAAAATTAAATAAAAACAAAAAAAAAAACGAAAAAAATTATAAAAAAAAGTTTTTACTTACTTTCATCGCAGAAATTTGTCACTAGAATAATCCCGACACAGCATCCTTTGCAATTAATTTCTTTCTTTCAATTTATTTAACTCAATAGAAAAAAAGTTAAAATTGGACTTTGCGATGTAATAAAAAAAACAACATTTAATTACTACTTTTTTCAAATTAAAATTTATAAAACAAAATATAAATCAGAAGCACAACAAACAAATTAAAAATTACTTAATTAAAAAACGAAAATCACTAATGAAGAAAAAAACTACTTATTATGAGAATTTAAAAAAAAAAACAAAAAACAACACTAAAAGCTATTTTGAAAAAAAAAAAGAAGGAAAAAAAGTCTTCTCAGCGCCGCGAAAAGAGCGAGACTCGAGTCGCGAATGCAATCGGACGGTGGTCGCAACATTAAACAGCCAGCCAGCCAGCAAGCCACCGAGCCAGCAAGCAACGTTCACCTTCTTCTACTTCTTCTTCTTCTTCTTCTTCTTCTTCTTCTTCTTTTCCTTTGGCTTCGCCTTCGACTTGGGTTTCGAGTGCTGCTGCTTTGGTTTTGCGTTCAGTTTAATGGTTTGGATTTTATTTTGCCACTGTTTTGGCGTTTTCCTTTTTTCTTTAATTTTTGGGTTAATTTTGGATTTTTTTATTTATTTTTTATTTATTTTTTATTTTTGGTAAAGTAATAAATTACTGTAAAATTTGATTTTTTTTTTGCTAATTGATTTGGTTTTATTTACTGGAATTTCTTCATCAGCGAAGAAACAGCAGAAGTGGAATGTGGTAGAATTGGAAAAGTGTTGAGGTTTGAGGTTTTTTGAGGTGGAAACAGAAGGAAGGAGAGACGTCAGTCAGTGCCATTGCCAAAGAACATGGACCAGCAGCAAGTACACGCTGGTCACCAGCAAAGAGCTGATGGCCACTGGAAAACCCACTCTAAAACAAAGCAAAAAAAAATTAAATTAAATTATAATAAAATAAAAATTAAATTTTACAAATTACAATTTTCTTTTTTTCTTTTTACTTTTTTTTTAATTATACAGGTTTTTTTTAAATTTCAAATAGAAAATTTTAATGTTTTTTTTTAAATATGTTTTTTTAAAGTGATTGCAGTAAATTGAAATGTTTCCTCCTTTTATTTGGTTTTAGAATTAAATTTCTATTAAATATTAGTTTAATCTTTGTTAACAACAATTTAATTTTTTTTTAATATTTCAAAATTATAAAAAAAATTATTATTAATTAATTTCTGTTTAATTTAAAATGATTTTTTAATAATTTTTTGATGAAATTGCAGTTTTCCCAATATTTTTTTTCTTTTATGATAAATTTCAATGGAAAATAATAATAATAGCTTTAACTTAAAGTTAATTAATAATAAATTATTTAAAAAATATTCTAAAATGATTATTAAAGAATTAATTAATTAATTTTAAAGTCGTTTTATAAACTTGGTAAATTAATTTTTGAAAAATTTAAAGTTGTCTATATTGATTTTAATTTATAAATTAATTTCATTGGAAAATTCGATATAACTTTGTTAATAATAATATTAATTAACAAAAATATTTTATTTGGATTTAATAATCTTGTTTTCTTAGTTTTCGAGAAATTTGAAGTTTTCCACTTTCATGATTTAACTTTTTCTAGTGACTTATGATGGAAAATCATCTGTAACTTTATTTCTAGTCAAATATTTTTAAACAAATTTTCCAAAATTATAAACAAATAAATAAGAAACATTAACAAACTTATTATAATTTCTTATCTAAATTACTTTCAGAAATATTTTTGTTTTTTCAAACGTCTGAATTGTTGAATTTAGTGATTTTTTAGTGACTTTTTTTAGGAAATCAGCTATAACTTCTTTAATTTTCACGTAATTCAAACTAAACTTTCAATTGTTTAAAACAATTAAATTTTAAATTTAAATATAATTTGCGTTTCCATTATGTAATGAAAAATATTTCAGAAAAATTACATAAAATTCGACTTTTTCCTTTTGGGATTTTATTTCTCAAAAATTTTGTTAGAAAATTTGTCATAACTTTAACTTTGAATAATTTGATTTTAAATAAAATTATTTACTTTTATAAATAATTAAACCAGCAATTATAATTTCAGTTTATTTTTAAAAAATTCAAAGTTTCTTTTCGGAAAAACTTAAATTTTTCCAAATTTTTGATGTTTTTTTCATAAAATTTATTTAAAAATCATCAATAAACTATTGTTTAAACAGATAAATTTTAAATTTATTTTATTTATTTATAAACAAATAGAAAAACAATAAAATGCAATTTGTTTGAAATTTCTACAAAAATTACTTTTTGAGAAATTGAAAGTTTTCCACTTTCTTGATTTTAGTTATTCAAGTGACTTACGGTGGAAAATCATCAGTAACTTTATTTCTACTTAATTATTTTTAAACAAATTTTCCACAATTATTAACAAATAAATAAACTAACAAATTAATAATTTTAGAATTTTAAAATAAAATTATTACTATGGAAAATTAACAATTTCCAATTCTAAAAATGAATATTTGACATTACGTGGAAAATCAGTGATAACTTTTTGCCTTTTTAATATTTTCAGTCAAAATTTACAATAAATCAAGCCAATAAAATCAATTTTTAATCTAATTTAAATTTTATTTATTATTATGTATACTACCAATTAAAAAAAATTAAAAAAAAAAAATTTTTCATTTTAATTAATTTAAAAAAACCACATCCAGTATATTAAAAATTGAAATACTTTAAACTTAAAGTAATAAAAAACAACCACAAAACTAAATAAAAAAAAGGTAAAATAAAAAAGAAAAAGAAACCTTGTAAAGTCCATGAAGGAAAACCGGTAGCCGTGTTGTTCGGCCACCCCCGCGCAAATGATGTTGGCCGAGGAGCCGAAGAGTGTTCCGTTTCCGCCGAGACAGGCGCCGAACGAGAGGGCCCACACCAAAGGCGACAAGGGCAAATTCAGCTCGCGGTTCTCGGCCAGACTGACCGCTATGCGGATCATCATGGTGGTGAGAGGGATGTTGTCGACGAAGGCGGACGCCACAGCGGAAACCCACATCATCAATATGATGGTCGCGCTGAGACGGTGCTGCGGATGGATCGACATGACGACTTCTTGCGTCTGCTGCCCGATCCAGTCAATTAGTCCCAATTTGTTGAGCGCTTCCATCAGAACGAATAACGAGGCGAAGAAGAGCAAAGTACTCCATTCCACGCGGGCCAAGATCGACTCGAAGTTCTCGCGGTTCGCCAGAATTAGAAGGAGCAATGTGCCCAAGAGGGAGGTCCATCCCAAACCTAGTTTGCCTGGAAAAAGTTAAAAGTTAATTTTTTTTTTTTTTTTTGGTTTATTAGGCTTATTTATTTTTAATTTTTTTTATTATTATTGCTAACATTATTGTTTATATTTTTTCAATTACCTTTTTTGAAATTAAATTGTTATTATTTAAGTTATTGGAAATTTCCTTAAGAAAATCATTTTAAAAGTGTAAAGTAAATATGGAAAACTTTAATTGTTTCAAAAAATATTAAAAAAAGAAAATTAAAACAAAGTTAATTTAATTTGTTGATTAATTGATTATTATTTAATTATGTTCTTTGTTAAGTTTAATTGTTATTAACAAAGTTTTAACAATGTTTTTCGAGAAAATTCATTTTAAAATTCAAATGTCTGTGGAAAACTTTAAATTTTTCAAAAAATAATGAGAAAAGATTTTTGAATAAACTGAAATTTATTAATTGGTTATTTGTTTATAATTTAAAATCAGTTTTTGAAAAGTTTAAATGTTATTAATAATGTTATAGCAAATTGACAACACAAAAATTATTTAAAAAATCAAATTCTGGTGGAAAAATTTAAATTTTTCAAAAAATAATTAAAAAAGTTAAATGCAAAAAACTGAAATTCATTAATTGATTATTTGTTTATCATTAAAAATCAATTTTTGTAAAGTTTAATTGTTATTAACAAAGTTATAACAATGTTTTTCATGCAAATTCATTTTAAAAATCATATGATTGTGGAAAACTTTAAAATTTTCTAAAAGTATTGGGAAAAGATTTTTGAAACAAACTGAAATTTATTAACTGGTTATTTGTTTATAATTTAAAATCAATTTTTGAAAAGTTTAATTGTTATTAACACAGTTATAACAAATTATTTAATAAAATTTATTTAAAAAATCAAATTCTGGTGGAAAAGTTTAAATTTTTCAAAAAATAATTAAAAAAGTTAAATGCAAAAAACTGAAATTCATTAATTGATTATTTGTTCATAATTTAAAATAAATTTTTGTAAAGTTAAATTGTTATTAACAAAGTTATGACAATGTTTTTCGAGAAAATTCATTTTAAAAATCAAATGATTGTGGAAAACTTTAAATTTTTCTAAAAACAAAGAGAAAAGATTTTTGAAACAAACTGGAATTTATTAATTGGTTATTTGTTTATAATTTAAAATTGGTTTTTGAAAAGTTTAATTGTTATTAACATAGTTATAACAAATTATTTAATAAAATTTATTTAAAAAATCAAATACTGGTGGAAAAATTTAAATTTTTCAAAAAATATTTAAAAAAGTTAAATGCAAAAAACTGAAATTTATTAATTGGTTATTTGTTTATAATTTAAAATCAATTTTTGTAAAGTTTAATTGTTATTAACAAAGTTATAATAATGTTATTCATGAAAATTCATTTTAAAAATCAATTGATTGTGGGAAACTAAAAATTTTTCAAAAAGTAATTAAAAAAGATTTTTGAAATAAACTGAAATTAGTTAAATAATTATTTGTTTATAATTTAAAAATTAATTTTCAAATGTTTAATTGTTATTAACAAAGTAGCAGTCAAGTTTTCCAAAAAAATCTTTTAAAAAATCAAATTTTTATCGAAAACTTTAAGTTTTTTTTTTTAAATGATAACAAATTTAAATTAAAACAAACTGAACATTACAATTATTATAAATGCAATAGATATTTTGCTTATTAATAAAAATTTGTTAATATAAAATTTATTTGTTATTAACAAAGTTATAGCCAATTTTTCCGTAAAATTCAATTGAAAAAATCACATAATGGTGGAAAACTTTAAAATTTCCAAAAAAATAATAAAAACAAAGTTCATAAACCAACAAAAATTAATTAATTTATTATTTGTTTATAAATAAATATTATTTTTTGGATAATTAAAGATTTATTAACAAAGTAATTGCCAATTTTCTAAATAAATTTACTCCAAAAGTCAAATAATAGTAGAAAACTTTAAATATCTAAAAAAATATCAAAAATAGAAAATTAAAACAATTTAAAATTAATTAATAAATTATTTATTTATAATTTAAAAATGGTTTTTGAAAAATTAAATTGTTATTAGCAATATTGTAGGCACTTTTCAAATAAAATGAATTAAAAAAGTAATATAATTGTGGAAAATTTCAATTTTTTTAAAGAAATAATTAAAAAAAAATTAATAGGAATTGATATTAATTAATTAAATATTTATTTAAAATTTATTATTAGTTTTAGAGGAATTAAATTGTTAATAACAAGATAATGGATAATAGTTTAATTAAATTCAGTTAAAATAATCAAATATTATAGAAAATCTTTCAAATTTTCATAAAGTAATAAAGAAATTAAATTAAAAATTATTTAAATTAATTATTTGATTAACAGATTATAATTGAAGAATAGTTTTTGTAAAGTTAAATTGTTAATAACAAAGTGACAGTCAATTTTTTCAGTAAAATTAAGTAAAATAGTCAAATAAATGCGGAAAACTTAAAATTTTTCAAAAAATAATGAAAAAAGAAAACTTTATCGAACTCAAATTGTTTAATTAATTAATTGTTCATAAACTAAAAATAGTTTTTACAAACTTTAATTGTTATTAGTAAAGTTATAATCAATTTTTCCAATTTTATTCATTAAAAAAAATCTAAAATTTGTAGAAAAACTATTTTTTTTTTTTTTTTTTTTCAAAAAATAATAGAAAAATAAAGTTTAAATGAACTGAAGTTAATTATTTGATTATTTGTTTATAATTTATTGATAGTTTTTCCAAAATAAATTTGTTATTAACAAAATTATAGACAATTTAAAAAAAAAAAAAAATTCCCGAAAATGTAAAATAATTATGGGAAACTTAAAATTTCTGAAGAAATATATAATAAAAAAAACCTTAACTAACTGAAATTAATTAAATATTTAATTAGTTACATTATAAATGTCGTTTTTTTGTAAAATTAAATTGTTATTAATAATGTAATAGATATTTTTCCAAATAAAATTCATTAAAAACATCAAAAGACATTGAAAAACTATAAATTTCCTTATAAAATACTAAATATAGAAAACAAAAACCAAATTGAATAAATTAATTAATAATTTTTGTAAAATTAAAACATTAATGACAAAGAAATTTTCATTTTTCAAGCCAAAAAAACAAATAAAAATCAATAAAAATCAGCAAAAACTTACTGAAAGCCGGCACATTTTGCATGGAAAACAAAGCAATCACAAATACCAAGGAGAATAAACATTTTCCCAGCAACATTTTATCCTTGATTGAATACTGCAAGAAAAACTAAAATAAAATAAAAAATCAACGGAAAAATCTAAATTTGGATGAAAAAAAAAAACGAAAAACAAAGACCAAAACAAATAAGTAAAATAAAATTAAACAAAAAAACAGAGCAAAAACAAAAAAAAAACAAAAGAGAAAAATAATTAAAAAAAAAATAAAAAAAAGCAAAAATCAAAAATTTACGTGAGCTTCCAAATCGATCATATTCCTAGCCCTTCTCTGATTATCAGTTTGCATCCGCAGCATTCCCTCCAGATGCGAGCTCCTCTTCAGAATCGTGTCCTTGATGACGTTCTCCTCCCTCGAGTAGCTGCTCATAGAGGCCGCCACCCTTTGCCAAGCAGCGATCTCCCTCTTCAGCCCCTGTTCGCCTTCGTTTGTTTTCAGTAGCTTAACGTCGCGGTACATGTAGCGCAATTGCAAATGGACCACCAGCAACGAAAGGAAGACTCCGATGCTCATGTGCAGCGAAAAAGTGACGAAAGTTATTCCCTACGTTCGAATTTCAATTGATTGATTTGGTCAATTTTAAATTTAAAAAGGTTTTTCGAGTATTTTAAGTACTTACAGATTTCTGTACGGCAATGTTGGAGGCAATGATGACGTTCGGTGGGTCGCCGATAGGGGTCAGTGCGCCGCCGATATTCGAATAGATGATCATGTTGATGAGGACCGGGATTGGATTCAGTTTCGTTACCTCGCATAATCTGTTTGCATTTAATTTTTTGAGAAAAAAAAAAAATAAAATAAAAAATGAAGAAAAGTAATGAGAAATTTATAAAAAAAATTATAAATAGATATAAAATCAATTACACTAGACGCGACGGCTTTTAATTTTTTAATGATTATTTCTGTTAATTGGAATTTAATTTCATTAAAAGTAGTTTTAAATTAATGACAAAGATACTGTTGACTAATTAAAATATTTGTTTTATGTAATTTGGATATCATATTAGGGATAAAATTAAAGTTTTTGAAGTGTTTTTTACATTTTTTTTCAAATTTTAAATTTAAAATAAAATATTTCATTGTAAAAATTGATTTAAACTTATTAATAATAATTTAATTATAGAAAAAAGGTAATTAAATTATTTTTATGTAATTAATTAATTAATTTTTGTTTGTTTTAATTTATAATTTTTTATATTTTCCGAAAAATTTTAAGTTTTGTCTTTTCTTCAATTTTCAAATAAAATTTGATTGGTAAATTCGTTATAACTTTGTAAATTACGAATTAATTTTTCAAAAATTAATGTTAAATTATAATCAAAAAATTAATTAATAAATTTTGTTTGTTTTCACTTTTTTTAAGTGTTTTTTTTTTTAATTTTAGTTTTTCAAAGTTTTATTGGATTTTTACAATGAATTTCATTGGAAATTTAGTTATTACTTAGTTAACAACAAATTAATTTAATTAATTTTAAGTTTAAAAAGAATTCTAATTTAACTACAAAGAATTTAAAATTGTTAATTAATAATTTGTTAATTAATTTCAATTTATTTTTAACAATCTTTTTTTTAAATAATAATAATTTGAAAAAAAATTAAGATTTTAATTTTTATTCCCTTTTAAAATTAATTTGGGGGGAAAATTAGATATGATTTCGATAATAACTAATAATTAATTTAACAAAAAATTAATTAATATCATTAAAAAATAATCAATTACAAAAAAATTTCAGTTGGTTTTAATTTACTGTTTGAAATATTTTTTGAGAATTTTGAAATTATTCATAATTTTTCATAATTTTTAAATTAAATGTAAATAAATTAGAAAATTAGTTATAACTTTGTTAACAATAAATTAATTTTACTTAATTAATTAAACAAATCTTAAGTTATAAAAAAATAATCAATTAAGTAATTTCAATTTAATTTAAGTGCCTTTGTAATTGTTTTTTGAAAATTTTAATTTTTTCAACATTTTTCTTTATCTTTTGATAAAAATTTAATAGAAAAATTGACGTTAACTTTATTAATGACAAATTAATTTTATATCAAAAACTCTAATATTGTAAATAATTAATTAGTTAATTAATTTCAAATAAATTTAATCACCTTTTATAATTATTTTTGAAAAAATTAAAAAATTTAAAGTTTTCCAAATGAATTTTAGAGAAAAAGTAATTAGCTATAAATTTGTTAATAAAAATTTAATGTTACAAATAATTTTAAATTATAAAAAACTAACTTATTAATTAATTAAAATTAATTATTAATTTTGTTAATTATTTTAATTATTACTTTTAAATTATTTTTTTAAATTTTCAAATTTATCAGAGTTCAGAAAACAAATTTCATTGGAAAATTAGCAATAACTTTCTTGATAAATAACATTTTAAAATTTTCCAATTATTTTCTTATTTTTGCCATAATCAAATAATAATTAAATAATTAATTTATTAATTGAACATAAAAAATATCGTTCAGAATTACTTTTTCTTTTATTTCGCTTTTGTTCATTTAAAAACTTTAAAATTTAAAAATTAAAAAAATTAAAAAAAAACGGGAAGAAAAATGAAAATGTTACCTGATAGTTACTGGCGTCATCAAAAGGGCAGTGGTAACATTATCCAAAAAGCACGATAAGAGTGCCGTAAAGAAGCAGAGGGTGTTAATCAAAGGCCATACTTTTCCACCGGTCAACTGAAAATTTACAGTAATTTAAAGTAATCATTTTCAATTTTCTACTAATTTATTTTACTTAAACTTAAAATTCCTTTTTTAGTTTCTAGTTTCAAATTGTTTTTGGCTAATAAAAATAAATTTCTAAATTTCTTTAAATTCATTAAAAATTTAAAAATATTTATAATTTTTCAATTTCTTTGCCAGTTGAAAAAAAATAATTTTAAACTTTTGAAGAAATTTTTAAAAATTCATATTTAAAAAATGAGAAAAAAAAAATTAAAAAAAAATAATAATAAGAAAAAGCAATAGAAAAATAAAAATGTTAAAAAAAATCTAAAAAAATAAAAAAACAAAAACGTTTTAAATGTATACCTTGAAAGCCAGGAAAGAAGTATAATCAAAAATACCAGTTTCGGAAATGATGGCCACCAAAGTCATCATTGAAAACATTAAGAGCAACGTCTCGATGTCCATCCAAGAGATGATTTCCGATAGGGCAGGTCGTTCATTGAACACCGCCAAAATTGCTATCGATATTGTGCTGGCCAACATTGCTGCCAACGATCTATGGACAATCTGAAATTTCCATTTAATTTTCTTCATTTTTTTATTTTTTTTTTAATTTTTAAATTAGATTTTTAAATTTTTTAAATTAAATTAATATAATTTTTGAAAAAAAAAAATTTTTCTGAGATTTTTTTAATAACAATTTAATTTCAACAAAAAGAGTTATAAATTTGAGAAAAGTAATTAATTAATTAATTTCAATTATTCTTTTTCAGTATTTTTGGAAAAATTTACTGTTTTCCTTATTTTTGAAAATGAAATAAATAAATTAAAAAAAAAAAAGTACGAAAAATGAAAAAAGGAAAATTTCAACAAACCTCGAAAATCATTAAAAAATACAACAAAAGCAACAAAGCCATCCCATAAAAGACTCCTTCCTCATTGATGGGCTGCACATTATAATTAATGGAAACCGGAAAATTGGCATCTAAATTCGTTCTGAATTTCACTTTCAGAAAATAGTGCGCGTAATTTTGACGGTCGTCCAAATCGTGCAACTTGTACGTTTTCTTGTGCTTCACTTCCGGCACCGTTCCTATCAGTTTTCCGGAAACTGTCGGAATGGTCCACACGTCGGAAATATTCTGCAAAAACATTTTTTTTTTTTTTCAAATTTTTTTTTTACTTTCCAAAATCAAAATTTCTGATTTCTCATTAGAATTTTTTTTTAATTAAAAGTAATTTTTTATTAATTTTTTTTTCAATTAAAGGTAATTTTAATTAATTAAAGTTAATCAATTTAAAAACTTTTTTTTTCTTTGGAAATTTTGTTGAAAGTTTAGAAATTTGAATTGTGTTTTTTCCTACCTTAACGAAAATGATATCAGTGGATTCCAAATTGGAAACATTGGAAGGTCTAAAAGTGGTCTCCAAAAGTTGCACCCAAACGTGCAAATGATTTGTTGATAGATTGGCGTAGTAAGAAGGTAACAAAGAACCTTCCAAAAATATTTGCACTTTTTCTGTTATTACTGGTTCTGGGATTATGAAACCTGCAAAAGATTTAAAAATTAATTATTTTTTTAAATTTCAACTTTTTTATTTTATTTTGTTTTTCTTCTGTTTTTATTTATTTTTTTAATTTAATTAATTTTTTTTCGGTTATTAAGTTGGAATTTTTTTGCTATAAAGAAGTAATTTACCTTTGGTGGACATTTTCGGTATGCTGATCAAATGTTTGACCTGTTCTTTCTCGTTTTGCATCATTAGGATGCAACTGCAGACAATCCAAATTAGGACCATTGAGGAAATCTTCGCGGTGCGTAATGTGTTTTTCCAAAAATTCGATTCCGACTCTTCTAAATGTCCATCAGTATCACTGTTTTTTAAATATATATTGTTTTTTATTACACTATTTTAATTTTCTTTTCCTTTTTTTATTTTTTTTTTTCTTCATTTTTCTTTCTTTTTTTTTTTCTTTTTTTTTTCTCTTCATTTTATTCCTCAAGATCAGGTAAAGTAAAGTAATTCTTTTTCCACCACACTGAAAGTGGAAAAAGGATTACTTTACTTTCAGCTATTCCAAAAAGACTTTATCTTTTTTAGTAAAATTTAATTACAAAAAAAGTTAAATAATTTAGTTTATTATTATTAAAAACAGTTTTTTTAATAAATAAGGATTTCTATCATTAAAAACTATTTTGGAATAGCTGAAAGTAAAGTAATCCTTTTTCCACTTTCAGTGTGGTGGAAAAAG
>JASKGO010005790.1:0-12513 GCA_030556065.1 Holobus sp. GC000080
AAATTTTCGGAGTAGTAGTTACTGTAATTTTTCTGTGCTTTGAGCACAGGGAGGCTATCGACCCGAAGGTCCTTCTGCCATGGTGATGGGGATGCCTACCCAAACACCACTACCCATATCTTGCCGGCTGTGGGGAGAAATTTTCGGATTTATTTAGATTTGTTATACTATATTTGGTGCATTATTTGAAAAAATCATTAAGGTCTAGAAATTTCTTTCAAAGCAGTAACATTGGTCTTAAGTACTAGTAAAGATAAATAAATGTTCATTGTAAATGTTATTAAATATTTTTTAATATGGTTAATATAAATAAAAATAAACGATTTTTTGTTTCATTATCGGGAAAATATCCACTTGAGAATGTTTTTAGAGCCTTACCTGTCCTTTTAATTAATGTTAAGTGATTTTTGTATATAAAAAAGTTGATTTATGGGGAAATGATACGAATGCTTAATTTTAAGAAGCACTTGATCCCTTTTTCACATTTTGAATTCCATCTCTTTGGACATTTAGGCAGCTTAAAAATATACCTTTCGTTTTTTTAAATAATTTTGAAATGCTCAAAAACTCAATACTATCATCGACATACCTTAATTATTTTCCATTATTTGTCACCTTTAAAGACAGGCATTTAGGACAAATAATTAATTTTCAATTGTTTAAATATCTTTTAAGGACTTCGTTACAAGCACTACGAATTTTTAGAGTTGGGATACTTCTTTGTTAAATTATACTTTTGTGTGTACCGACTAATCATCAAACCAATCTTATTAATATTTTTGATAATTTAAGTAAATTGCACATCTTTTTTAAATCTCAGAATTTACAAAATTTTATGGTGTTAATATAAATCAAGTTTGGACTTACCCGTATAATATCAAAAACGCTCAAAAGTTGACAACTGTTTTAATGTACCAAAATGGGTCACCATATATATCCAACACTTTTTAAATTTTTATTTTTGATAGTAACGAAAAAGATAAGTTCCATTATTTAAATTAAAATTAAAGACAATTTTTTATAGCACAGCTCATGAGTATTGTATTGAGTTGCAAAGCTGATCGGTACTGTTTTGCACTTCGTTCTATCAATACATCTTTTCTATATCCATCGGATCATTTTTTTCTTGCCTGAACATCATTTTCACCTTTTCAATAGCATAAAAATAAAATATTATAAAAATTCCACATATCAATTACTAATTAATAGGGGCACCAACCAAAACTAGTATGTAGAATCAATCAAAATTATGGGTATATAATAATTATGCATCTTAAGAAAGCTAAAAGGAACAAGATTGCTATGATTTAGAAATGAAGTCATTTTTAACATCAAAACACTTGGTGTAAATTTTAAATAATAAATACAAAAAATGTATAAAAGAAAAATTGTTTTTTAAAATAATAGATATTTGTTTAGAACACCATTGAAATCATATTAAATAATAATTTATTATGGTACGGATTTTTTTTGAATTAGTTTTTATCGGGGCTTTCTAGAGCAACCCAGAAAGTAGTTAATGATGACATTAACGGAACACTCTGCATAATTGAAAATAATTTTATGCCGTAGCCTTGGTCCTGACATAGTACGAGTACTGTAAGGAAAAATAAAAACAAATTAAATAGTTCATTTAATTGATTTTGAAAATGACGAAATATATTCATTTATATTCAAAAATCTATAATATGATTAAAAAAAGAAAAAAAAAAGATATTCAAGTTTGCAATGAAAAGTGGGGAATTCTGTATTATTCACGGCCGTCTTGCGGAGCGGATACAATAGAAGGGAGTAGAAACATTTTCGCTCGTCTGCTGGTGATTCCTAAGTCCCATCGAAGCAGATGTTCCCAAATGGGTCGCTCTATCCAGACTATCTCTGGATAGCTTATAACACGCGTGACACAGCACTTAAATTGCATTTTTATTCTTTCGTCGCCACCCTCCACTTTTACTATTATTGCATAGGTATAGTTTGCGAAACAATTAATCGATTGTAGGCCGAATTACGATGATAAATATCAATTAGGAGCGGTTCGTTTGTCAAAGCGCGCCGCCGCCAATGATGAATCCTAATTATTGGGATGCGATGATATATGTTAGACGTAATTGTCACCGGTATGCGGTGCATTTGCCAAAATCTGATGCTGTGCTGTGATGTTTGTGAGAGCACAAGTCAAAACTGACTAAAGGGAAACAGAGGAGGAACGCGGAGCTCAATTGAAAATATATTGGTATATGTATTGAGGCGAAAGCCTATAGTGATAGCGAACCGTCAAATGATCGGTGATAAATTGGTGTTTGTTAGTTTTCTATTGACGATCCATGCCAACAATTTAGCGGTATTAGTAATAAATATGCGAAATACCCGTTTGTGCATAGGTGTACCGACATTTGAATTACGAGGGTGAAAATTACACGGAGTAAATCCGCTGCCACATGTGTCGACCGAAAATGCAAAAAATCTGTTCGAAATTTATCAGTGGCACGCAGGATATTTGCGCGCATGCAAAATTTTCTCATTAATTATACTTTTGTGGGATCACTGGATATTATTCTTCAAAGGTCAATGCCGACATTAATTACGCTTTTGTCAATATATTTTATCCTCTTTTTTGTTTTAGAATGCTTAATGGTAGCAATGTTCTTAAATGCTTTTTTACTTTAGAAATTAAAAATTAATATTATTTTAGACTATGCGGCAGTAAACATATTTTCACTTTCATTTTAAAGCTTCTTTAGGGATGAATTTAAAGGTATTACTTCTTTTGGTTTTTATTGGCATGCTTTGAATTTTAAGTAAATGCTCTCCGCTTAAAAACAAACATTTTTTCGGTTTTGTCAGACGTTGCACCTAACTTCATTATTTATTCAATACATTTTTAAATTCTTAGGAAAAATTAAACAGAAATCAAAATCATTTTAAAACCTCCGGTCCCCGGAATTTTATTTTGTTAAAATGCTTTGGATAGAAATATTTCTTATTTTAAACAGTAATTTCAAATTTCTCTTATCTTATATAATTCTAAATTTAAAAAAACTATAAAATACCTAAAAACATGCTTAAAAATTTGTCAATTTATAATGTTATCATTAATATATGTTGCAATATCCCAATTTTTAAAAAGAATACTCGCTCCGTCCCAGATTATGGTGCACAATTATTGAAAAATCATTAATTAACGAAGTTAAATAAACTTTAGGGGTATTAATCATTCAACCCCGAAAAACAATGCTATATCTAATATTTAAGTAGTAAGTTGTGCGCAAAACAAATTTCAACGGTCTATCATAATTAGTAAAAAAAAAGAAGCATAAAATAAAAATCCAACCCGCTGAGAAAAAAATATGAATAGTAAACCCAAGAAGGAAACTGACTTGAAACCAGCGCAAAGAAGTTTCACAGTTTTTACATAAAATTTTGAACCAAAATTTAAATAATGTATAATTTTTTCGATAAAATTTTTATTATTGAATTCAAGTATTTGGATATCAAAATTTTGCATAAAATAAAAACATAGAATTATATACCATAATTTGGGATAAAGGTAGTAAAATTTATTTTCCAAACTGTTATGCACATGACAAAAATTGCATTGATTTTCTATAGAGCAACGACACCAAGAAGGAGCCGGGCAGGAGTTAACGATTCTATATTTGACTTAGACAAAACGTAAATTTTGGGCCGATTTTTTTTATATAATGCTCACATAGTTGTAGTTTGACTAAAAGAAAGTGACTAGAGGTAAATATTATTCTATAAAAATGAAATCTTATTGCTTCCATCACAAATAATAATAATAATAATACTTATTTAAATATATATAATAATATAATTCCTATTTAAAATATGTTTTCAGCATTAATTTTTTCTTGCTTGACAGAACAAAATTAATCAATAGAAAGCAATGGAAAAGTTATGGTTTTTTTCATTACCAATGACACAAACTGTATCAAATTCTTTAAAAAAAAAAATTTTATGTTTTTTTTTTTTTAGAATTACAATAATCGATGCTTTGGTTATTTAAATATTAAGACAGTAGGTATTATTTTATTACTATAGTTTAATTACAACTTAATATTGAAGAAAAAATTTTTAGGAAATGATATCAAAGATACCTAAATTTCTATATCAAACCTTGGAAATCTTAGCTGCCTTCAAATAAATTTTTAAAATGTATTTTATTTGTATTAAAACCAAATAAAATGTTACAAAATGAGTAATGGATATTTAAAGGGAGTTTTTTATTTTTGATATAGTTAACCATGAAGAAAAAGGATTTTATATTCTATAGAGCGATCATATTAAAAATGTATACTTTAAACAAAGGTTTAATTTTAGGTGAAAAATTCATACCGGAAACTTTTTGATGACCCTGTTGGTTTCGACAATTGATTTTTCAATAAATGAAAGTCATTATAGCATACAGCCTGCCCGAACAACTCCCAAATCAAATAATCCAGTATTAAGGGACATTTACGATGTCAGCGCAATTTAGCTATTCATCAAAAAAACAAAAATCGGATCAAGCAATGTAACACTTACGATAACTTTAATTGTTTACATAATTGAATTTCCCAGTCTTGGATTTCTTTGCGTTCGTGACTATAATGCAATAAGAGAGCGACGACCAAAACTAGAACAACACCGCTCCAACGAACCAACCAACCAACCAACTAGACAGTAATATAATATCGGTGGTAGTAAAGTTCAGTTCCAGTATTCGGTGATAGATGAAAATCAATATTCGCACACACAGTATATGCGCGCATTGTTAATTTTATTACGCCATTCCGATTGTGCAGGACACATACAAACTTTATTCCTTGGACGGGTAAACAATTCGGCGCGTTTATATTCTCGTATAGATAGCTCAGGTGAAAATACTATTATATCATGCTCGTCCAAAATGGCATTGGATAAGGAATTCCATGCTGGATTACGCGTTCAGGTTTCCGCGCACTAGATGAAGAAAAAACGTCGCAGGAATCGGCAATGGGGAGTAATTCCCGTTTCATTTATCAAGCAATTATCTATCAATTAATAACGAAGAATCGAATGAAATAGCTATTTGGTTCTTCTGTCAGTGGCACTAACAGAGGATTCCATCAACGGCGGCGATGCGCTGCAAGTTTTCGCTATGCTGTTGTTTTTTCTTTTTTTCTTTTTTTTTTTTTTCGATGCGCCCCCCAAAGAGCGACGAGCAAAGCAAACGAACGAATGCTTGACCCAATTAGATAAAGTCGAATCGTCACCGTCTTTACCTATCTATATAGTATTCGATTAAAAAATACCTTCTGGAACCTTACGATGCCAAATTAGCCGCTAGCTTCAATTCGAGTTTTTCCTCGGCAACGGAAAATTGCGATCTCAATTTTCTAGTTAGCCAGATGAAAATTCCGAGTCTCGTATAGTCGAGACTCGAGTTATGTGGCATTCGCGGTTTTAATTAAACGCAACCAAAAGATCTGTAAACATGTGAACTCCCGCTTAATTATGTAGCAGATGGCGGACGACTTTTTCTCTAATTGTCGACCCAAATATCGAGCTTTATTATTTTGCTCAGCTTTTCGCATGCAAAGCGAGTTTAATTTTATCGATTGCGCGCTCCCGAAAGGAAAAAGCAATTATTTACTAATAAAACTAATCAGATTTAAAGTTAATTGAAATTCGCAGATAAGCAAATTGTTGGTAGTTGCACACTCTTTTTTCACAATGTCATTTCTTTTCTAATCTATGGTAATAAATGTGGCGTAATGTATGCGCACTCGTATTTCGCCTAATGCGATATCTAAAGCGGTAATTTATAAAGTGCAATAACAATTTTTCTTTTTTGAAATAGTGCGCCTGATGGCTAAGGAAAAGAACGAATGCTAATACGCTAACTCATTTACGCGGCCATTTTTTATCGAAATTAATGAGCAAATTCAATTTGTATGATTTATCTTGCAATTTCCAAGGGGAATTGCAATACAAGTAATGGCGCATACATCAAAAAAGGGCACGTGCACTGTTAATATTGTATAAAAGTACTTACGATTTCGCTGAGTGCATTCAATTCAATAACAAAATTGATTTCCCGAGAAAAAGTTGCGTTTCCTAACAATGAACTGTTATTGTCATATTTAATATAAAGCAATTAAACTGGGATTTTTGTATTACATATTGATTTTTATTTCTTTGTTCTAATTTTTTTATTTGAGGAAAATCTGGAATTTTATGGATATCTGATTTATTTCTCCCAAAATATTTTTTATTTTCTTCATTTTCACATCATTCAAAAATACAGCAGATTTTTTTATGATAATATTATTCAAAATACTATAGAATGATATGGAATACTTTGAAAAAAAAATCAAAATCTAATAATAAAGGAAACAGAATAAATAAAATTGCTTCAAAATGTAAGAGATCGAAAGACCCATCTTTTGTCTTCTCTAGAAAATTGACAATACTAGAAACAAATTGCACAAGTTGCAGAAACTTGTTCTCTTGTTCATTAAAAATGCTTTAAAGTCATTACTATTTTATTATTGTTCATTAGAGGAATATAATGGCTGATGATGATGATAATGATATAAAATTTAAAAAACTATAAATAATATAATTGTAATAATTTGTTCTAATAAAACTCGATGCCTCTGTATAATTTACAAAAATAAGTCATAAATTTATAAAATAATAAAATTTATTGGAGAATAATGGAGAAAATGGAGAACTATTTTAATTTATCTATGGGCAATATCGATATTCTTTTGTTTATATCTTTAAAACCTTCAACGCTATTTTTAAACTTTTTAATAGAAAACTTCAGCATTTTATAGTATTTTTAAAATAAACATTGAAAAAGTTATTTGAATTAATCATAAGATTTTTAATATTTGTGATGGAGTCTTCATTGATATTTATACGGAGCGATCATAATAGTTGTACGTCCCATGTTTTTTTTTTTTCTAAACTAGACAACTCAAGAAGTTCTCATATTAGAATAACTATACATAGGTATTCGATTTTGAGCTTAGGGCATTTGTTTTGGGAGAACTGTAGCTCATAGGCCATTTTTTATTTTTTATTTCATAGTTATTCCCAATGCTCCACTTACCTAAAATATTTTCAGCCCTTGAATACTTCCGGTTATAACGGAAGTTGATATCAACTTTGATATTTTAAATAGGACACCCCAATTTTTATATCATATTTAGATTCGCTTTTAAAAATAAAAACGATTTTGTAAAAAAAAAAGTTTTTTTTCTATTAAGTCTACTTTTAAAGGTAAAAATCATATCTTTTACATTTTTTAAACTAATTGAACAATTCTTTTTATTAATTGTTACTGGGATATGTACGTTTACATTAAATAAAAAAAAATTATTTCGTAAATTGCATAGGGTGTTTGAGAAAGAAATCTAAAAAAATATCATTTTAAATTCAAAATAACTTCTTTTTTTCTAATGAAACCACACATTTGTGATTTAATATAATTATTTGGCGCAAAAAAAACCTGTAAAAAAATAAATAAGTGAGTTAAAATTAAGTATTCATCTTAACAGTGTAAATCCGGACAATATGAAGGAACGTGCAAAAAAGAGCCAAAATTATTTTCTACGTAGATAATTAGAATTTTTGCTCTGAATATGAAACGGCCGAGATTTATGAGTGAATCCGCGTGCTTGTTGCTCTGTCTGTACTTAGGGAAGTGCCTTTATATAAGTGGTTGCGGACTCGTAGGCATTCGAAGGAAATTTAGTGGAAAATGTCGGAAAATTAACACCGAAGTTGAATTACTTTGCGCCGCTCACCACTAACCGGCAGATGTGATATATTTTTAATCAGCCACTTCCAGTGCACAGTGCGGCTCGCCTCAAAAGAGTAAATTTAATTATAAAGCACAAATAGTGCAGTTTTTGTGCATCGAATACGATGCATTCATTCTAGTTAGTTATTAAAGTGCCGAAAGCTCATTAAAGTTCTATTAGAATTTGCAATTCAGTATAACTATGTGCATGTAGCATGTATAGTTAGATAGGTAACAAAATGCATTTTATGGAATTACTGAATTCGCTTTGCTCATCAATAACTTTTGTCTTAAACTGTAAAGCATTCAGCTCTCTCTTTCTCTCTCCCTTTCTCTCTCTGTGCGCTCTGTTGGTGTCGTTAAATTTTTATGATTCGGAAATAAGTGTTTGTGCAATTATGAAACTTTTAATATGTCTCCTCGCCTGAAAAACAAAGAACGAATGAAAGAGTGAGTTTAACAAGCACAACAATGAGTTACATTTTTTATCTTTCATCTAACAAGTTTTACAGAGGGAATTTCCTTCCTTTTAACGCGCGCAAATTTATGTAGATTTTAAAATAGTAATGCAGCAGATTACAGGACGAATAAAATTTGTTATGTGCATGTAATAGTTACGTGCTCGCACCGAGAGAATTAATTTTTCAAATTCTTTTATTGCCGAGCAATTATTTTCGCCGGATGTTTTTTTTTCTTCTTTTCCTGTAATATGTCCTAGATTCTTTACATATTCTATCTTTTTTATTTTGCGTATGTGTAATTCTAATTGTACTGATTAGCATAATTAATTTTATTCCACAAAATCGTTTTTTTATTTGCTAGAAGTTATCAAAATTTCTGCTAGCATGGATAAAATTATTTTTTTTTAATGTAAAAATTCTACTGTTGTGTTTTTTCTTTCATTTTTTTTTGTTAATGCGTAAAACATAAAAAGGGCGAAAATGAAAAATTTAGAAAGCATGAATTTAATAATCATGCGGAATAAAATTGATTGTTTAACGTTTTTTTCCCTTATGAATGAAATTCACTATTTTGTATTCTATTGCAATTTTAATTTCAAATTTAAGAGTTTTCTCCAATTTTAAATCCTTTTTCACATAACAGTCAAAAAAGAATTTTTAGAGATTCCTTATCAACTTATAAATGACAAAACTTACTGCGGCTGCTGCGAGAAAATAATTAAGGAAAATCAGAATCAGATATACGATTTGGTTGCGGCAGCGCGCTTTACCTCCCCCGTAATTTAAGATGGTCACATCACATATTTCCAATAGTATATAGAAAGCGGCATTGGAAACTCTTTTCGAGTGCCTGCGAGTGGTAATGGTCGAGTAAAGAGTTGGCGAAATCAACGAGTAGTAGATTAAGAGAAAGAAGTTCTCAGATAGCGTAAAACGAAAAAGTTTGCAGCAGCAGCAGCAGCAGCAGTAGCAGTAGCAGCAGCTCACGATCGATACATTTTGTCTTTACTCGGTGTTTCTGACGACTAATGCTTTCTTGCTCAACTTTAACTCTGTTACGAATCCGACAAAAAATCCGTGCCACGAACAAAAGAACGTGCCCTTTATTCGTTAATTATTTTGCTTTCTTCAAAGTCGTCCGCGAAACTTAAAAATACTCATTAACCATTTAAACTCGACATTTGTCTCTCTAATCACTCAAACACCAGTAGTAATTTATGCAAAAAAAAAAATTAATAATTTTTTCTTTAATTATCACAGGTCTACAAAAGGGTTTTTTTTTCTGAGTTTCTGTCATAATGCACCAATTCTAATAATAAATGTCAAAGGCACTAAAATATCCATTCTCAGCTTAGTACACTTTGCATAAAAACAAAAACTATAGGATTGGTTCTTGTGCACTGAAAAATTATTTCCGGGAATTCAGAAAAGCATAATAATAATAATTAGCACTATACATTAACAGAAAATAATTAAAAATTCAGAAGAAGCGACTTTTGGGAAAATTTTATTTATATGTTAAACTCGCCCAAGAAAGGGATACCTCGCACTTAGAATTGATTACCGGAAAACAAAAAAACCCGACGAAATTATATTTTTGATTTGGGTTAAGAATGACATACTCTATAAAATGAGTGTCAAAATTAAGAAGAAAAAAAAAAACGATAACTTTTGGTAACAATTTTTTCACATCGGGTGAAATAATTTTACTTCCTCCCTTGCCATTTCTTTATTTTTAAATCTATTTTTGCCAAATTTAGTATGCATTCATAAGACAACATTTCAATTTGCACAGGATATTTTTACATCACTTCCGGTGATTTTAAAAGTTACGAGTTCAAAAGTTATGATATTATGATTTTGGAATATGATAAGTGAAAACATTTGTTGAGGTTTAATATGAAAAAGTCCATAGAACTAAAAGAAATCCATCAAAATTATTCATATTATAATAATTCTTGACTAAAAAAAACATTGTTTTTACATATCCGGCCGTAACTTAAAATAAAATGATATTTTTTTATGAATTAAAAAAATTGCTCGGGTTTTCAGAATCCCAAAATATGTTTTCCTTATTAGTGACGAAGAAAACAATACAATTTCGCATTCAGGACCCAGGCCCTAAAATCGTGTTGACCGGTATAATTGACATACAATTATCATGTATAATGCCTAAATTATAAATACAGAATTTATAAAACATTATTCAGATAAAAAAAAAAATATAATGCCTCGTGGCCATCTTTTGTTTCCAAATTTGACAATCAAATAAATTCAGAGATGCATTCCATATTGGAATTGCAACCTCAAAAAGCTATAAACAGAGCATAAAAGGGACATATCATAAAATTAGTAATCTACTCCAATTACTATTTATAAAATTTGTGGTATTTTTGTTGGAATATGTCATCGCATAATTATACAAACCCATAATAATAGTGCTAAGTACAATATTTTGTTGCAACAGCGAGTTACTGTTATGTGAAGCTCAATAAATAGCATGTTAAATAATACGTTGAGCGCAAATTATGATTGTGAATTATGAATCGCGCTATAATAATTACATTTCCATTACCTTAAAGGCCGGTTACATCGATAGCTTCGAACGTCACATCCTCGAAATGTTGGTGATAGGACAATGGGACAGGCAGTGGGTGAGAGAGAGAGAAGAGAGAAAGGCATGAAATTGCCGCCGTCAGTGCACATTCGTGTGATGATGGCAAACGCAGCCGAGCAGCGATTTAGTAATTTCTACGGCAGTTGTTGTTGTTGGTCGTTGGAAAATTATGTAATTGCGTCATTTATTTAAATTCAGATCGTCGTCGCCGATGACAATGGGGAGTTGTCGATGCAAATTGAAATCGACCAAATATTCAATCCGATGGATTATAATGTATCGTACATGCATAGATCCAAAGCTAAATTCAAACTCTCCAATATATGGCATTCACGATTACTATACCTATAGATGTATGCATGTATTCATTCCGAGCCAAGCTACAAATATAAGCGGCGGGTACTTTAGGATGAATGTAATGCATGCAGATTAGATTTCAATTACAAAAATGTGGTTTTTAATCGATTCACTTTAAAACGTTGCCTGCTGCAATTACGCTTTGTAAAATATCAAGAAAATCGTTTTTAGTTTTATTTCTCTTTATATATTTAGAGTTTCGTGAAAACATTGCTTTGTTATAAAATTAGTTTTTTAATAAAATTTATTTATTATTACCAGAAATAATTTGCACAATTTATAAATAACTTAAATAGCTAAACAACTAATAGCTAGGTAGTTACTAACTTGCGGAGGAAGATTCCTGTGTGCACGCTGACAAAGCATAAAAAGAAAAATCCAAGTATAAGTACAAAAGAGAATAATATACAATATACAATATTGAATATAATAAAAAGTAGTACGATATTAGATAAAACAAATCAAAAATACAATACAGACTAGGTAACAATTGTGTTCATCCAGGTTTTGTTTTTATTTTGAATGGTGTTGTTGCAATTACAGAGTCCCTTTAAGTGGATTGGCAGTATGTTAAATAATTTGGTGGCTGTATACTCAAGACTTCTTATGCTAACTTCTATTTTACATTGTGGCGAGGGAAGCATTTTAAATAAAATTAAAACGAAGAAATAAAAAAAGATAAAATTTGCTAAATAAATTTTCTTGTCATGCTTCTATTCAGGGTGTATCGCGTCAATTCTCATAAAGATATTGAAATTCTGATATACGGGGTGGCCATTTTCTCAACCCGTATATGGGTAACTTCTACAGTTTTAGAGTTAGGGATTTGGTTAAATGGGCAAAAATGGGCAGAATTTTACGCTCAACTTATATCCTTTTACAAAAATCGGATTTGTCCCCTAGTTCCCGAAATATCCAGAATGAACTGAAAATCGTCAATTTCTTTGATAATTTGTTTCCCAGAAAACTATTAGACATAGAAAAAAAGGTAAAATTGTTCCTAATAGATATTTTTATGTACAATCTAAATAATTTTACAAAATTTCCATAGTTCGCTTGATTTTCCAGATAAAAAATAAACTTATGTTTTTTTAAATGGAAACCATAGTTGGCTATGGGCTTATCAAAATGCTTATTTTTTTCTGATTCTAACGATATAACTCATTACATAATTATCTTTGAAGATTGCTGTAAAAATAGAATAAATATCATTTTTTGGGGAAAATTAACAGTTGGCTTTGAATTTTCTAATTAATAATTAGAAATTAAAGAAATTAAAATCA
>JASKGO010005791.1:0-16740 GCA_030556065.1 Holobus sp. GC000080
AAATAAGACAATAATTAAACGGAAATGCATGTGTTAACAAAATATTAGTAGTAGTAGTATTTGTATTTTTCTGTGCTTTGAGCACAGGGAGGCTATCGACCCGAAGGTCCTTCTGCCATGGTCATGGGGATGCCTACCCAAACACCACTACCCATATCTTGCCGGCCGTGGGATTCGAATCCATGTTGCTCGGTCCGAAGTCCGGAGCTCGAACCACTGAGCCACGGTCCCGGCTACAAAATATTATTCAAGCATAATCGCGCTTTTTGCATTCGCATGCATTGCAGAGGGTCATAAAACAGACACGGTATTCGGATATTTTAATTTAAAATCATTGGTTCAAAATTGACCACTAACAGGGCGGATTCAAAATTTTGATGTGAATGTCTTGTACACCTATACGATTTTTTTTTATATTTTATAAAACAAGCAGTTTTAAATTATCAAAAATTATTGTAAGGGAAATACAACAAAATGAACTTCGCCACAAAAATAAAACAAAGTAAGACCTAAAATTTGAGCAATTTCGTGTTATACTTTCAAGATAGATAACTGTTATAAATTTACAATCTTGTTGGGGAAGTTTTAGGAATAATAAAGCGTGGATACAGTCCCATTACGTCCTGTATACGTCCTAAAAACATAATGGCCCAACATAAAATTTCATTTAAAGTGTAGTCTCACTAAACTACGAACGAAGTATTGACTTTAATATCCAGCAGCTTTTCTTTTTTCAAAATGTATTGTCCGAAGAAAAGAAAAGTAATGACGTTTTGATTAATGCAATTATTTTATTCAGGATATTCAATTTTTTATTGCCTCTCCTGCCAAATTCAATTAAAATATTAATTTATTGTTCTTAAATTTTTAAGGTCCTCTAGTTGAATAATTGTTGACTTTGCTTCTTTAGAGAGATAACTAATGATAACAAACATTGTAAAATTGTTTCGTTTAGTATGAATATATAGGTGAAAAGTACTTTAAAAGAATACAAAAACGTCTTTGAATACAAAATCAAAAATCCCATTTTTCTGGATCCTCGAATAATCGATTTAAATCGAATTGGGAATTTGGAAAAATTAAGACCCTGAAATTCAATTCAAAATTCACAGAAAATAATAATAGTCAACCCGAACTATAAAAAATAAATACTGAAATGTAATGAAACCCTTAAAAAACAATTTAAAATTTGCAGAAAATTATAAAAATTAACCCTATCAGAAACAAATAAATTCAAAGAGGTAAATTGAAATTCAATTTCCTGCCCTTTTATTCACCCGGTTTAAATAAATTTGAAATTTTACGGCAAATTTTAAAACGTTAAATCTATTCGTCATTGGATTAAGTGTTTTTCTCTTTAGCAATTATTTATGACAATTATTAGCCCTGAAAAGAGCTCATTTGTTTTGATAAATTAATTATCAAGTTTATAATTAATTAATTAATTTTAAAATAAGGTAAAAAAACAATGTAAATGTGCGCTAATCTTACCACAACAAATAAAAGTGCAAAATAATAATTAAAGCTAACCAAATTTTCTAAAGTACAGCTACGGTAATACCATATTAAAAAAATTGATTTCGGTACCCTTTCGAAAAGTCACGGAATGACTTAATTTACGCCTTACGGAGTTTTCAAAATAGAAAGGTATGTATATGATAAAGGGTCAGAGCGAAGAAAGAGCAATAAGAGTAATATCCTTAACGGTATATTAGATCCTGTACGAGTACGTGTTCGAAGGGGTTTTGTTCTTTTTCTATCGCAAGGCACGAAGCACGTTCCTATAATAACATTTTTATTAGTGGCTACGAAGCTGGAGATGACATTAAGTTCGCAGTAAACTCAAAAGGACTGACAGTTCCTGCCTCTCTAATCCTTTCTTATATATTGTCGACAAGCCATGATATTTATTTATATCAATGTACGTTTACGCCCTGGAAAGCCCCCACCGAAAATATCCATTAAACATTTAGTGACGACAAGCGCGGAAAATACGTGAAAGTTGTTTATCCGAGCACAACAAATATATAATTTTTCTCATTACCGCACGCACTTTTTCTCGCTCGAGTCGCCGCGCGTGAAAAAGTTACGCGAGGCATTGCACAGCAAAGCACACCCTCTCGCTGTACGAGTATAAAGGACGCACACTACACATGTGAAACCCCGTCGTGCGCCCATTTTCAATTTCCTTTGTTGATCGATTCGTCGACTTGTTTCACGTATGTGCGACCAAAGCCGAGGAGATTTTTTAAAGCCCATAACGTTTCGCCGACTTGCTCTCGAAATGTTGAGAAGGGTGCTGCGCACTCCGATGTACCGGATTAGAATATCCTTGGCGGAAAAGTTGTTTTGCCGGAATTGCCTCAATTTCGAACGTGTCTACGCTTGATTGATATTTTCCGTGCGCGGGAAATATTTATTTATGCTAATACGCATCCTCTGTGCTAAAGTTCATTAAGTGTTTTTACAAGTTCGCATCGCATGTGCCATTCAAATTTCGAGCTTCAACTGCGCTGCTAACGACGGCAGCTCTAACCGAAAGACACCACATGAATTTGCTTACGAGTGCTTGAACCTCGTCGATTGTTTGCTTTTGTATATGTGCGCCGCCCTCAATAAAAGGACGAATGTTTCTGGTTGCGTGCGTAATCATAATGTTTGAGAATCAGCACTTTTTGTCCTTCCTCTTTGCACTTCCATCGGCGGCGCTTCTGTATTATCGCTTCCTCCGAAGCTTTAGGCTCTCTATAAATACATCTTGAAATGCGAGATTTTCCTCCTATATACGCCTATCACTATTCTATCTTAAGTGCGTGTGTTCTGGAGTTTGCGGTTCGAATCCGTTCTCTATCCTGCAATTTCATTTTTGCATTCGCATATAATACAAATCGAATGCCAATAAAGCCCTTTCGGTGCTACCGTAATCTCATAAATTTTTGACACTCTCTCCTACTATTTTTTTTCCGCTGAGATTTCACTCTGGAGAATCTTTAAACTTGTTTATTGTAAATTACCTTTTTTATATTACTACGAGTATTTTTTACCGTTATTTATTAGTGAAAATAGTGAAAAATAATGTACTTTTTTAAGGGAAAATACACAGAAAATAGGGGGTTTACTGGACTGAATAAAATTCAATTGTATGTTACTTCTACTACAAATGAAAATGTTTTTTAGATGGATAACTCATTTTTTATCCTTTCTTGGGTCTTCAATTTAGGGCCAGTTACTTGTTCAAGCAAATTGAATATACGCTTGTATAATGCGGACATGGCATTAGATTAGTTTCAAGTTAAACCGAAGTGTTACATAATTGACATCTGTATTAATCAATTGTAAGCTCTTTTTGAAATCTTATTAGTGTTCAGAGTGGATCAAATTGGTTGTCCCTAAAAGGAATCTCGAATAGTGCAAGTATCAGAAAAAAGCTAATAGCGCATTCTCGTGGTCAATTGTCCTGAAAACAAAGATGGAATCATCCGATTCCTTTTGCTTTTTTGTGATTTTTTTTTTCAAGAATTTTAATTTTTGATGATATCTGAACATTATATATTTTTATTTAAAGACCTCTAAATGTAATTTCAAAAACATCTTTATTGGAATTTATTATTCTCGAGAATACTGATATCTAAAGGCCTTTAAAAAAATCAATTGGATTTTACTTGAAAAAATTGTTCCAAAATAAATAAATAGAGCGAATTTATTATATAAACAGTAAGCACAATCATTTGGATTAAGAAAAATTTCGTCATTCAAATAAAAAATCCCCATAAAAAGATTATTCTTTCAATAAATGAAAGGACTTTTAATTAATCTTAATGCAAAACACCAAGTACGACGCGAAAACCCTAAGACACAAAAGACATTTTTCAACAGTCGGCGGGTCTGGTTGCAGAAGAAAGCGAGCAAAAATATATCCGAACTTTAGTGCGCTTATTTTTTCCCTTTTCTTTGTCATGTTGTTTTTATCCGTTTTGTTTTCATAACCTTTTTTGCGAACGTTTCTCTTCCCTTTGCGATTGTATAGATGTGTGTGTGTGGGTGTGTGTGCGCGCGTTGGTGTGCAGTGTGGGTGTATTAATAGGTGGTGTGCGTGAGTTTTAAATGTGACGCTTTAGCCGAGGCGGACCTTCTCCTGAATTATTTATCTGCCGCCACTTGTACGCTGCAAATTAAAATGCAAAAACCTCTTTTGTATGAGTTGAGGTATTTACGTGTGTCGCTTTTAACCTTTTCCTCTTCGGCAGGTCATTGCAGCGCATAATTAAATGCCGCTCTTTGAGCAGTTGCCGCATATTCCGATATTACGTGTCCGGGGGAAAAATGCTCTCGGAAAAATGGCTTAATTAGTTCGCAAACTTATTTACATGCAGTTATAAGTTTAATTCGAGTAAAACATGTAAGCACTTTAGGATCGATACGGGAAGGAAACGGAGGCAGCAAAATTCAGCGCGCTCTTATTTAATAAGAAAAGTGTTGGTGAAACTAAATAACGGCAAACAGCGAATTAGTTCTAAGCAATCCTAAGAGCCTCGACAATAATGGAATTACGCAACAACCCCTTGTTATTTATTCAGGCGTTTATTTATTTTTACGAGATTTGCCGAGAGTCCGTGCGGTGAACGTGCGTCGATTAATTAAGGCAATCGTTGCTGTTGCTGTTGCTGATGCTGCGTCAATAATTACGTTTAGCAAAATTTCCGATCGCGCAAAACGGCATCGATTAATTGCGATCCAGCTAATTGTTAATTAATTAGTTCCATATAATTTTATTATTGTTTTACTTTGTTATTTATGAACGTGGCATTAGATATTGCTGGTCGAATTTGCCAATTTATTCACGCCTTCGCTCTAATTAAATTTCCATTTTCCAACGACAGTTTCCAATATTCATGTACATTTTACACACATATAGAGGTATACCAAGTCCCTCTGCCTTTGTGTTATTAAAGGGCCGTTATTAATTTTTCACATAAACTGAAATATATACTTCGTAATGGTTCAGCACATTCATATCTATAGTATATGCGCGAGTACATTTATAATTCGGGTATATTTTGCCAATAACAGAGTCAGCAAAAATACGTAGTTAATAAAATTGCGTAAAATTGGATGTTTGTTCCACTCTAACGAAAATATCCTGTGGATATAAAATGTCCATTGTTTGAATTTTGTGTGTTTCTTTGGACGATATGTTATTAATAAATTGATTTCTTTTAGAGGATGGTTCAGTAGCATTTTATTAATTTTATAACCCAAATTATTGCTTTTTTATATGTTAAATTTTAGATTTAAGATATTTACTTTGAGAAAATTACTTTTCATTAAACAACAAAAGTGAGCAAACCCTTCTTGGTTTTGTATTTGAATTCCTTCTGATCAAAATACCATTTATATTATTTTAAATAACAATAATTTTTTTACAAATAAATTAAAAATAATTTAATAAACTCCTATACAAAATAAATATTTTCAATTGTGTTCATTGAAACAATGTATTTATGATTTTGCTACAATCATTGAATTTGTATCACTAATTAAAAGAGATTTTTATTTGAATTTTTTATATAATGAATAAGTCTAAAATGATTTAAAAACTCCTATTCAACATAAAAATTTACTGGTTTGCTTATTAAAAGAATCAATTTAAAATTTTGATAAAATCATTCAATTCATATAATTAATTAATGGAATTTTTACTTGATTTAGTTTTTTGATGTTCCAAGTTGTTATTTTATTTTATTGATTTAAATGAAATTACATTTTTTATCTATTTATTATTTTCAATAAAAGTTCAGCAAAATTTAAAACATTATAAATCTTCAGTAGCTGAAAGGACCCAAATATCAATTGATGTTATTCATTTTTCGAACGGATATGGACGATTGTAATGAATATGAAATATTATCCATTCATAAAATGACTTGGACTTTTTGTTAATTTTTGTTAATTTTGTAAAAGCAATTTATAATTTATCTAATTACTGCCAGGGTGATCTGTCATCTGTTATTTCAAGATAAATCTTGAAACAAAATCAATATAATTAACATTAAGAAAATTGGGTTTTCAAATTTTAAGAGCTAAAGTATAGAGGGCAATAAAACTATATCCTGTATAATCTCAATTACTTTTTCTTGGAGTCACTTTAAAGTAAACGCTAACCTATAATCGCGTCGGGGATTAGCCTAATAGAAAAGTATCGAATTAACATCAGCACCGACGCGATTACACAGAGCTAGCGAAAGAGGATAAGAGATGATCCTGGCGCAATTTATCACCGCCGCCGTAAATTTTCCACTCCGATATTAAAATTCGCCGCTATTATTCCACATAATAAATGTCGACGCAAAAAAAAAAAAAATAGAATTTCCAATTTTGCCGAGGCAAATTGAAAAGTTGAGTTAAAATCAAACTGCAGCAATGCACTTGATGTGCATCTAAGTAAATGCAACAAAGGGCCTGTAAAGGAGCGTGGAAATTACACGGTCCGTTGCACTCAATCTTTTAACGCTACTGTTGTTGTTGCTGCTGTTGCATTTTATTGTTGGCCAGAACCACTTTCGCAATGAAGAGATAAAAGTCGCAACTAACGCAAACTAAGCGTACGTGCATACAACAGCCGAATCCAATTAACAACAAACTAATTTGCAGACCCGAATGTTTCTGCTCTTTTTTTTGTTCCACCGTTATATATATTTGTTGGTGCGCTGTTTTTGGTCGGTTGGCCTTCCAACTTTTTTGCTTTTTATCAGATAGTAAAGGGTTTTCTGTTTGCGGCGCTCTAACTGCCGAATGGATAATAAAATTTTATGGCCACAATATCGATGGATAATTACTTAATTTGTTTGAAATAGTGGTCATTGCTGCCATTGCTGCTTATCGCTCTTTCATGGTTCATGCAATATGCTGGGGTGTTGATGAGCTGTCGATGATTATTATCGCTATTAAAGTAACCATTATCTGCAAATTTCGAATCTCGCTCAATTATTAAACAAATTGGTTTATTTGATTGTTAAATACATGTTATTTGTAGATAATTTTATATACAAAAACGTAAACAACATGGATTTTAATTTCACTAAAAACTAGAATCACTATTTAGGTATTTTTTATCTATATAATTTGGTAAACTGCCAATTAATTTAATTCTCGAAATTAATCAAAGTATCAAAGATATTTACAGAAGAAGCAAACAATAACTCTTGGGATGAAGAAAATAAAAGTTAATCAGCAGTTTACTCTATGTTTGATTAGTGCATCAAGTTCCCAAAGAAGGAATTTAAGATTGATGATAATATATACATGTATTATTTATCAGCTAAATGGAATTTCCCTAGGCTAAACTTTCGTATGGGTTTCTTCCCCTTCGTAACCCTCGTCGGGACTTTCGGTCAAAGTTTCCGCTATTTTGATTGCGCCACAAACCGTCCGGTTGGGAGGTTTCGGGGGCAGCGAAGTGATGTCGGTTTGCGTCTGAGCCACGGCGATCTTTTTGTCTTCGACTGATGCGTTTTTGAGTATGGAAACGGGATGATGGTGGGGCTGAGCGAGGGAGGCAGCGGCAGCAGAGATTTGAGGCCAAGGTCCCGCAGGTGCCGAACAGCAGGAACGTAACGACTCGGTGTCTGAGAATTGCGTTTCCTGCTCGTCGCTGTTACTCCTGGCAGGATATCCGTCAGCTGTGTACCGCACGTCGGGACCGTAATGCTCGTAGGGCGCCGGTCCTGCCACTGCATGCGTGAGGAACTCCGCATCCCTGTACCTGTTCTGCGTCTGCCGCTTGGCACCCCTATTATACGGCAGCGTACGGTAGCAATTAAAAAGTGTCCGCGATGAAGTGGAATTGGGATTGAGTAATCCGACCGGATTAAGGTGCACGTCGGCTGATAGTCTGTATAAATCACGATTAGTTTCTGCGACAGGTAAAAAGGCGTTCTCGGTTTTTGATGCTTGTTTATCAGTACCGTCACCCTCGCGTCTGCGGCCCAAACTTTCTGTGTCGTTTATCAGGTCCGGATTCTGTTCCAACTGATAACAACTCAAAGCCGGATTGGCTGCCAGTATGGGCGACATGGATCGCAGAATTTCCTCACTCGTCTGCGTACTGTAGAGTATCATCTGCTGTCCGTCGACCAACGTCGCGTTGCTGCTTTCCTTCGACAAGTCGGAGAACTCGTCAACGCTTTCCTGGAGCAAACTGTCCTTTGTCGAGTTGCTCGTCACCAGATTGCCGCATCTCTCTTTGCGCCTCTTCCGCTCGCTGTGGCATTTTATTATCGATAAGATTAAAGCGAAACATATAACGACCAGGGAGACGCCAGTCGCCGACACAATTATGAGGACGAATTCGAAGGGTAGAACGGGGTATTCGAATCCTGGTTCCGCTCTCAAAACGATGCGTATTGTAAAATTGGATTGAACACTACCAGCCGGATTCTCCGCGTTGCAAATAAACGTGCCGTTGTCTTCGGAATTGGTATTGAAGATAAATAATTCGCTCCTTTTGTTCTCGCCGCCCTCTTCTACATAATAGAGGAGCCTCGTCTCGGGGCCGACAATGGTGTCGTTTTGCAGGAGCTGGCCCTGGAACCACCAAGAAACGTGCGCTTCCGGTACCGCTCTGATTTCGCATTGGAGGGACACGTTTTTCCCCTCGCCGATCTCCAAGTAGAACGAGGTGGGCGAAACGTCTGGGAGACAAGCCAATTCGGTCATGGGTATCGATTTAACGGACCGCTTCGATAACTTGGCCGGTCCCGAACAAACGGGTTCATTCGTCTGCGATATGGGAAAGGTTTCGAGCCAGGCACGCAGTTCGAGCATATGACAATCGCAGTGCCAGTTGTTGGCCTGCAGCTCGACGCCTCGCAAGTTCGGCGGCAGTGTTTTCGCCCCCAGCAGAGTCGTTAATTGATTGCCATCTAAGCGCAACCATTCGAGACTGTGCAGTCCGTTGAAGGCGCCCGCTTCCACTTTGGCGATCTCGCAATGACTGAGCTCGAGAGTGTTCAGGAAAAACAGATGGCCGAAAGCGTCCTGCTTGACGATCTTGATGGGGTTCGCGTTGAGCGTAAGGCGCATTAATGAAGGGCAATCGAGTAGCGATGGAATGGTCTCGAGTGCGTTGCCGGACAAATCCAGCTCGACCAAGTTGGTGAGGCCCTTGAAAGTTCGCTCGGCGACGCTCGCAATCTGACATCGCGCCAAATAAATCCTTTGCAAATTAATTAAATCCATTTTAAGGAACTTGTCGTTGTGTAGCGCTCGCAGATTGTTGCCCGAGAATTCGAGCACTTGCGTTCCGGGGTCCATTCCGTCGGGGATAATCAGTAGCGACTTGTCGACGCACTCCACCGTCTGCTTGCCGGTCTTCCATTTGCAGATGCAGGAATTCGGACAAGATAAGCAAAGTCCGAACGATGCGACCACTATCAACAACTCCAACACTTTCTTTCTCATTGTGACGTCCAAATTTATTATTATTCATTACATTTTCACCTCTTCACAGGCTCACAGCGCAGAGTTGCTGCATCTGCAACAAACAGAGCAAAAAATAGCCCAGGTTATTAAAATTCAAACATGAAAATTTAATAATAAAAAATTTATATCCGCCTGCTAGCATAAGTGGTTTAGCTGTCATTCGGATATTCAGACGATCTACATGAATGTGTCGCTTATATTAAATATCATCGTCTGACAGACGCGCAAAAGGGGAAATCTTTCATTGGGGATGGAGGAAAGAGAAGCGTAGCTACCTATAGACAGGCTACATTCCCTATACGAGTATAGTAGTATGGGGAGCTATCTGGGTCAGCATCCGAGCGATTTAATTACACCTGGAAATCTCCAACCGTAAACTTGTAATTGCTCTTAAGAGTCCTAATTGCGTAAACGCCGAGTCGTAAAAACATTCAAGCTGGATGCTGAACATGTTTATTATGTGGGTGAAATATGGAAATCATATATATCGAAAGAGCTGTCAAAACACCAGTTGTATCTCTCTGTGTTGCAATATTACAACTGTAAGTACCATAACCCAAAGTACGTTTCTATCTTATCTGCAATAGGGCGCAGGAAACCGCACACAATTGAGAGGCCATTGTTAAGCTCCTTACATGCTGCGCTACATCCGCGATACGAATCCGGGACGTTACAAGTACAATTAATTCCTGCGCACGTGTATTTTCCCTCTAGTTAACCGCAAAATTCTTAATGGTATTTAATTCTGTGTCAGCAGTCCTAAATAAATAATAGCCCATCGCTTGCACTGATATAAGCAAACATTTTCGGATGCTGCTATTTTTATTACGATGCTTTTTTTTATTGTAATTAAAAAATTCATCTAATAATTTGATTTTTTTTAAGATAAAGAAATGTTTTTTGCACAACTACGTTATTTGCAACTGGTCTGAGGTCAAACAATAATTCTACTTAAACATTGCTAATTTTCTAAATTTACTGGAAAACAATTTTGGTTTTCAAGAATTGACCATTTTTAACTTCTTATTTTATTGCTTCCTTAAATTTATTTATTTTTAATATAAAATCTAAACATTCTGGTATAGAATATAAAAAGCTTAATTTTCACCTCTAATGAAATCATATTTAATTTTTAATTTCAATTATTTTTTTATGTTATCGTTATAAATCTAATCCTTCTCGTACTGAATATATTAAGAGCTTTATTTTCACCTCTAATAAAGTCATATTTCATTTTTTTGTCAATTTATTATTATGTTTTGGTGATACAGAAAAATTTCTTTTTATTTTCATATACTTACATCGGAGAATACTCGTATTTCCAATTTATTTACTTAAATTATTGTTTTGTTTTACTTCCTGTTTTTGAAAATTGGAATATTTTTCATTTTTAAATATCAAATATTTTTTCCTTTTTAATTAAAATTTTTTTTATAAGTAACAACAAATATGTCAACACTTGAATAAAAAAAATAAGAAAAGAAAACATAAACCATTAGAAAGTATTACTTAAACTAAGAAATGCAAATATGGTGAAAAGTTTTGGGTTAAAAATTGCAGTTGCTTATTGTTCATTTTATAAAGCAACATTCGGAGATAAAAAGGGTAAAACGTAAGAGTTATATTTATCACACAGCGGTACTTTAATTAAAGAAATATCAAGCAAGTAAGAAGCGTCCCTGGTGGAACTTGCATATTTATGCAATTTTCATAATTTAAGCGACGAAATGAATCATCCCTTCCTGCCCTATTTAGACTTAATATTGTGACGCTTTCTTTCTAATGTTCCACTTTAAATCTTTTAGCGTAAAGACATACACAACGGCGTCGCTAAAAATTCCCCTCCGTCGGCGGCGGCGTCGAGCACGACTAGCATTAAGTTGTGCGTTGCATTTACGTAATACGAAACTTAATATCCATTGTAATAAATTTCACTAGTCTAACAAGATTTCCATCGCAGAACAAATATTTTTTGCGAAATTGCCATTCAGTGTAGTGTTTCCGTCCGCTGTGCTCCTTGTGTATTATTTTACGCGCGCGAAAAATGTAAGCAATTTGCACGAAAATAAAGTGCAATGCACTTATTGTCAAAACAAATTAGTGCAATTAACGGGGCTTATAGTGTTTCGAAGTGGCGCGACCTTTAATTACAATGGCAGCAGCGTTCAAAAGTCGAGCGTTCTGCAAAGCCTTCGTGAGAAGTGACGCAGATAGGAAAACTCTAATGAGATGTAATAGATAACGCGGCCCTTATTTATTTTATTACGTTCGCATGCACAAACGAACACCAGTTTACACTTTCATTTTATACGCTTCCAGATGTAATAATAGCGACGCCGATGAGAAACAAAGGCTTCGTGTCTTATGAGTGCATAAATTCGTTCGACAATGAGCCGAACAACGGTGCGGTGCTCATTACGAGCACCAGTCACACAAAGAGGACATTCAAACACCGTTTTATGATCATTGGTTTGTTATGTTATTGTATCATTTTCCTGCATCCTGCATTGCTTTTGAACATGCTCTTATTAATCACATTTTTGTTACTTTCCGAAAACAGTAAAGTCCTCTTTACTAATTTATAAAATAAGTCTTTCAATTTCAGGCAAAATACAGTCTAAAATTCCCTTTAATTTCTATTTAAAATTAATTTAATTTTGGTGATTTCGAATCATATCACTCCATAAAAAGTCGAGAATAAATTTTATTATTTTTTCGATTGAAATCACGAAATATAAACATAAATAACGCAAATCAGGTAATTGAAACTGGAGTTCATAATACTCAGGTATGTAATATTGGGTGAAAATTGAAACGTTGCGAGCAATTCATTACGAAATTAGCGAGAGAAGGCTGGCGACCACAAAACAGGGCAAACACTTTTACGTAACAACTGGTAGCACATGAAACTACTGAAGTCGTCATTTATAAAAGCCCCGTTTAGTTTTGGAATGTGAACGTCTGTGTAAACTTTGATAAATAACTTTGTGCCTTCGCCCCCCGGCCTGTTTGCTAAATAACACAACGCCGTGGTAGAGTACTTTTATTGAAACAGCCATTTGCGAAAAACGCTTTCCTATTTCGCATTTTACAACAATGCAAGCAATTTTGGTGGTAAATTACTCCAAGATACATTGCAAAAGTAGAACTAGTTATTCAGTGAGAGGAAGAATCCAAAAAAAGACAGTAATGCTTAGCATAGCCCAGCGCCTTCACCATCCCTAAATGGGACAGATTCTTTGTAAAGCAATAATAATTATTACTTCTTTCTGAAATTAATATTATGAAAATATTTAGTCATAAATGGCTTAATTAGAAGTGAATAATATTTAGATTGATTTGAAGGCCGGCGCCTTCACATTTTCTATTTGTTAGATAAACAAGTAAATTCTTTTTAATAATTAGTTATCAAAATAATCTCTAAAAATACATTACTTGACCAACGATTTATCTTCAACAGAAAAAACACCTTAACGTTTGAGGTTTTAAACTATAAACGATAAATTAATTAGGAAACATTTTATTTATAATTTTTAGTAGCGAATACTTCTAAAGCCCGATGATTAATCTTAAAATGATTAGGAAAAAATCCTTCGTTTAAAATTCACTGCAAATTGAGAAAGGGGGTGAAGTTTAACGTACAAAACTAGTATTTATACATCAAACTAGGCATTAATAATTGACCAGCGCATTAATTCATCGTATAATTAATTGATTAATTGGGATGGAAATAAATAAAAGAGTAATTCTAAGCAATTTCAATGAAGATATGTTTACAGATTACATTATTTCAATCCTCAGTGAGATGATATTTAGGGAGGGCAGAAATAAGTATGATAATATTAATTATTAATATTCCAATGAACCCCCGAGTGATGAAATTATGTTGTTTAAAAAAATTAATACATGTTCTGATACTCTTTTTTGATATTTTAAATAATAATCCCTATTGCTGGGAAGATGGAATGTTTATTCAAGTTAGAAATATTCAATCCATAATGGTCTGCACGGTTTAAATTTCATTCAAATATTCACTGGATGAAATTGAAAATCGTATTAATGATGAATGAGTGTCTCCAAATTGCTAATTACTTAATGGATCTAATGGCACGTTTAATAAGCCACGTATCCCTTAAACTTAAACGATGAATGCATGTACATTTATAATAGTCACGTAGATATTCGGATTTAGATATTTCTGGGGTCGTTTTTGTTATTATGTTGGGTCGTGATTCGAGTTTATCCCTTTTGACACTTTTTCTATATTCGCAATTTTTGCGTCCCCTATTTTTAGCACGTACTCTGCAGACGTGTGTTTGTTGTGACTACACAAGTACATATTGAAAGATTTCGAGCGCAGGTGAAAAGAATATTCGCACGTAATGCGAATTCGAGCATCAAAGAAAACATGCATGGGAATTCTCGCTTTTCTTCGAGAAAAATTGTTTTTAAAATTCACTTTTTCCACGCTGGCTGTGTGTATGAAAGAAAGCTTCCGCAAAACCGTGTTCGCACACTGCATTTTCGAGCTACAGTGTCAGCGGCGGGGATCCATGTAGCATGTTGAGAACATGCTGACCCAGTGCTTTCATGTTGTAAGTTCATCTGGCCCACATGCTGTCTCATTATCAGTCATTATCAAAGATCTCCCGGGGGAGCCAGCCACTATGTATATATTTATGAAAAATGCAAACGAGTTAACTCGTTTCCCTTCTACAACCAATTACCCGCTGTACGTTACGGTATAGTCGTTACTTCCACCCTCTTTGCGCACGACCTCAATTTGGTATTTCGCAAAAAGTGTCACTTGCAGGCGCTTGTTGCTAATATTACATTACTAAATGAACAATTACCGGTCACGAGTTCTGATCAAACATTGCGTGAATATTTACAACTTACAACAGCCATTTGTAATTTCCAATATTACCAGGCTAACGGTTTGCAATTAGCAAAACAATAAATGTACTCATTGATGTTTGCAACATTGTCAATACGTTTCCATTGAAATTACATCCCGTTAATTATTATTATTAGGTGTAAATGTTAATGTCATAATAATTGCAATTGACTATGTTTGTTTATAATTAAATGTATTGGTAATTTGTTTATAAATTAAAGACTGCTTTGAGAATGTCTCGAGTATGTCTTGAAGTCTTTTAGGGACATTAAATTGAAACTAATATTTTAGCTTAAACTTTCAACTATTTCGTATACATTGTACCGCCATAAATCTTCATTTGTCTAAACGCCTTCGAAAGTAATTACTTGCGGTCTCAACTCCTTACTTTAATTTGTTTATTCTTCAGTTACATTTTTGAGTTTGAGAACAAACATTACTTTTAATGTTACTTCATAAAAATCTTTGATAAAGATGTAATAACCGCAAAAACGAAATATAGCTTTTTATATCGCTTACTTTACGTTGCACCATTAAGAGAGATATGTTTTAACCCATCAGATATTTTATTAAGTTATAAAGAATTCATATATGTAAATTCATTTTGCGCGCCTTCGTGTTGCTCATGATGGCGTCGAAGTGGCAAGAAAATTCGCTGATTTTCGCACATCAGCGATGACTTCCATCGAGAGATGCGCCCCACTTGTCGACATTAATTCAGATTATATTTGTTAATTACGGCCCCGATCTCTCCAGCTCGCGCAAATAAATATTGCAATATAATCATCTCACTCTGGTTTTTGCGTCTATAAAACTTGTTGCGATGCATTTACAAAGCGCGATTAATAATAAAACGCGCATCGCCCGTTAAAGTTGCATCGAATGGCGGCGCGACAAATCTGAATGCCAAAATTACTTCGCGAATAATTCAGTGGCACGACATAAATCAAAATGCTTCTTAAATATTTTATATAGGACGTGCGCTCGCCGCAAAACGAGCCGGATGTTTATGTACCATTGAAGAAAAATAAAGTCTGTCAATAGTTTTCCTGGTTTATTGTGTATACGTATTGTGTGTGTGCAATATATAAGTACTTGTTTGCTTCCTTATTCTTTGGCGCACAGAATACGAAATTCGCAAATATAAATCGTCTCCAAACATGCTGTATACGGGTATAACAGACGCAGAAAAATATTTAAGGATATTAGGCACATTATTTACCAACTGCGTCATTTATCGCCCAATGCAGGTGCTGCCAACTCGAATTTTCTCAATCTATTCATATACTCTCACGCCTTGGTTAAACCAATGAATTTTGCAATATTTTTATGTCACCAGCGGAACAATGTTGGCGGAATTGCATTATTGTTTAATGTACGGTTTATTTCTTCGTCAATTTCCCAAGAAATAGTCATATAAAGACCACAAATAAAGTATTTTCTGTGATTAAAAAGTTATAAGAATACGAAGTTCTTTCATTTAAAATATTAAACTTATGGGTGAAACAAAAAAATATTAAAAAACTTTATTTGAAAATTTTGCAATACACAATAAATCATAGCTCTTAAACCTGAATACCAAACTGAAAAATGAAAATGAAAATGAAAATGAAAACAAAAAATGAAATTTGATTGCTAAATATTTTAAAAAGCTCTCATTTAAGTAACTGAAGTTATTTTTTTTTTTTTCTAAAAATTTGGCCTTGTTATAGCTTTGGCATAAGTTAATTTAAAATTTTACGTTAGAATATAGCCATAAGGGCAGGCGGCTAATCATTGTCTTATGACTTTTAATGTTAATGTTAATTTCGAAATTAAATGAAGAGATAATCAATTAACATCAGACCCCCCTTATGGGGCATCATTGGAAAGCTAATTCAATGTAGATTTAAAATTCGAAATGATATTTAGAGGGAAACTGCAAAATTTTCAGCTTAATTCTTTTGTCTCACCTATAAATTTGATCAATGAAAAGAACGTTTTAAGGAGTATACACATTAATTACAAAAACTGTATGATTGCAGTAAAAAAGAAACATACTTTTGCATTATCAGTTTTTTATCGAATACCCCGTATAATCAAAAATAATTTTTATTTGGAGTCAATATGTATAGTTATTGATATTAAACTGAAGAAAAGAAATTAAATTATATAGATTAGTTATAAAAAAATCAGACTAAGGGACTGTTCTAATGGACAACCCAGTATTTATATTTCACCAGCTCAATTTATAGTCTCCAGGATAAATATACAGTGCGATCATTTAAGTAGTACCCCCCCTGCTAATTTCTAAACTAGGCAACTTATGAAGCTTAAATTCTAGAATATGTATATAGACACCACTCTGCCCTTGAAACTATCAA